>VUQR01026936.1:92647-111212 GCA_015108515.1 Hemichromis elongatus | reverse complement strand
AGCAGGCGAGGCAGAGGCTTATGCAGATGATGCAGCAGGCGTGACAGAGGCTGATGCAGCAGCAGGCTTGGATGAGGCTGATGCTGCAGCTGGCGAGGATGATGCAGAGGCTGCAGCTGGCAAGGATGATATAGAGGCTACAGCTGGCGAGGATGTGGAAGCCGCAGGTGGTGGCGCTGCAGGCGATGGCGTGGAAGCCGATGATGCAGAGGCTGCAGCTGGCGAGGATGATGCAGAGGCTGCAGCTGGCAAGGATGATATAGAGGCTGCAGCTGGCGAGGATGTGGAAGCCGCAGGTGGTGGCTGAAGCGGCTCCTCGGACCCCCCAGCGGAAGCAGGAGGCTGAAGCGGTCCGCCGGACCCCCCCAGCGGAAGCAGGAGGCTGAAGCAGCTCCTCGGACCCCCCAGCGGAAGCAGGAGGCTGAAGCAGTTCGTCGGACCCCCCAGCGGAAGCAGTCACAAAACCAGGAGGCGCGTGGACCCCTGGCACACACAAAACAAAACCAGGAGGTACGTGGGCCTCTGGCACACACGAAGCAAAACCAGCAGGCTCGGGGGCCTGTGGCAGCTGCGCGGAGCACTGACCCTGCTCAGGAAGCGACAGCCGGGTGCAGTTTTTAACTGGCTTTCTTGCCTCCAGGGGTCCAGAGCTAGCTGAGACTGGAAACTCAGCCTCTGGGGAGGCCCTGGAGTGAGACACAGTTACAGAGCTGGCCAGCTTTTGAGAAACCAGTTCATTGTTGATAAATTTGTCTCTCTGTTTAGAAAAAACAGGTGAGGTGGGGGCCTGAACTGAAGTCAGAACTGCTGATGGCAGTGATGGTTTTAATGGCAGTGAAGCAGGTGAAAAATTGTCCATTTTACTCACCACAGCCGGCTGTTTTGATGTCCCAAAATCCGGCTGCGGGGTGACGCGGCGGCGGCGTGATCGTCTCTCTCTCCCCGCTGATGGCTCTGACGGACCGGGCGAAATTACGTCCGGGTGACCGGTGCGTTGAACCTCCCGCGGGTGAAGCTGAAGCTGCTGCTCCGGGGCGGCAGTAGTCCGCTGTTGCAGTGCGGAGTCCGCTAACTCCCGAGCCTGCACCGCCTCCCGGGTTTTATGCAGGTTGGAAATTAAATCCGGAAATCCCGGGACCTGGCGGAGGTAGGGATTCTTCTGGAGGATCTCCTCGATGGCGTTTATACCCACGACCCTTGCCCTCGCATTCGAGGTGTGGGTAACCCAGTCCACCAGGCGTAGGACGCGGACCATATCGTTGTCTCCGGACATGTCTGCTGGATCCATAGTGGTCGGTTTGTACTGTCATGAGCGGGGCAGCGGTCGTGTGGAGTTTGAAGGAGGATCCAAATGCAGACAGTGGTTGGAGATGCAAGTGAGTTTATTTACAGTGAAGGAGGCAACAAAGGCAAGGGCGACACTAAACATAAACCTAAACTGGGAGAAAGCTAAAGCTAATAAACTAAACCCGAAACTATAACTCACGAACACACATGGAGGGGAACACATAAGGAGGTGAGACCGGGGATGAGGAGCAGAGAAACATAGAGAAAATACAAAGTCAGTGAAGGACACAAAGTAACACAGACGAACCGACGAGGACCACAGGCAGGCACACACAATAAATACACACCGGGTAACGAGGGAATCACACACAGGAGGGAGGCACAGCTGATACTAATCACACATGACGAGATGCAAATCTTCACAGTAAAACAGGAAACACAAACTGTTCTACACACAAAACACGAGGACACGAACAAGGCACAGAAGGGAGGACACTAAACACGAAATCCAACTCTAATAACTAATAAAAAATAAAGATAAACACAAGAAGGTAGAAAATAAACACAAAACACTAGGTCACCGACCCAGGATCATGACATCATGACCAAGCCTCTTAAAGCACTTCATCTTTATGGTAGTCATTGAGGCAGGCCACTGGGGACTTCTTTGGCACGGGAACGATGATGGTGGCCTTGAGGCATGTTGGAACGACAGTAGTGCTCAGGGAGAGGTTGAAGATGTCAGTGAGGACATCTGTCAGCTAGTTTGCTTATTCTCTGAGCACTCTTCCAGGAATGTTATCTGGACCAGCAGCTTTCCATGGGTTAACTCTGTGAAGAGTTTTCCCCACATCAGCAGAGGTCAGACACAGTACCTGGCCGTTGTGAGGGAGGGTGGACTTCCTCACCAACACGTCATTCAGAACCATGTATAGAAGTTGTTCAGCACATCTGGTAGGGAGGCCCCAGCATCGCAGGCAGGTGTTGTCTTCCCGTAGTTGGTGATGGTCTACAATTGGTGATGGCCCTGCCACATGTGCCGCGTGTCGCTGTTGACCTGGAAGTGGCTGGCTTCTGCCATGCGCACACTTCGCTGCTCTGATGGCTTGAGACAGTTTGGCCCTTACTGTTGCTAGGGCCGCCTTGTCGCCTGCTCTTTTTAGTACTTAATCATATTTGTATCATACTCCATATATATTTATTTCAATGCAGCGATAAAATTTAACAGTACTACGGTTTACAGATCAATCCGTGCTTGCTTCTCTCACTCTCAAGAATGTTGACGTGATAGATAATAAGGAGGGGGTCTCTGACCAATTAAACCACTGCCAAACACGTATACACCGATCAAGTTGTTTACTATCTTTCCCCTTGTGAAAGAGCCCATTTTAGTGCCGTTCATGAAATATCCTGGGAATGAGCAGTGGCATCCTGCTTACTTTGCATTAAATTAAACATCACCATGCTCAGAAACTCATTTCATGGCACATTCCCACTTCTACAGGGTCAATATGCAACATTTCTCTGTACTGCCACTCTGTCCTGCAGCTTACTCACTATTTATCATCCATACTTGACCTTGCACTTCTCTCAAGGGGGTCCAAAATGCATCATGCATTGTCCTTCATATGGAGAAAAAAAAGTCATGCGCAATTTTAAAACCTACCTACATACTTGCATACATAAGTACCAAACAGTTTTTTTACTCTTGAAAGTAGATGTAAAATAAAATATTGTAGAACTACTTGATCAGTTACAAAATCTAACAAATGTAATATTTATTTCATTCATTAAAGAAGATGCTCATAAATAATTATCTACCTTCTGCACTGACTTAGAAGACAGTTTTTTTAGGGACTTTTGGAAAGCTGTTCACACTTCAGCTACACCTTATAAAAAGGGTAAAAATCACAAGAGGAGCTAGAAACACAAAGGAGTAGGTGGGAACTCTCATCTTTGGCGTGGAGGGCTTCCTGCTTTACATCTGCTGACCTTTGGTTGAAGCGCTAAATCTGATTTTAAAATAAAATAAATTTAATATTTAAGTCTGACCAAAACACTTACAACAGCCTTTTCTATTGCAAAGGCAGGTATGAAAGCTCTGATAATCCCTTTGTACACCATTTTGCTGCCAACATAGGTGCAGACATGGTTAATGGTAAATGCAAAAACCAAACATTTTTTTTCAGAAATTTGTTGAGATTGAAACTGGTTTAAAAAAAAATACTGTCTTCTATTTGATGGATAGTTAAAGATACAGCTCCAGATGAATACTATTTTTTTCCATTTCAGTAAAGAAAAACTTGCCTTTCCTCTCAGTATATTATCAGTGTATTTTTCTGCATGTAAAAGTAATTTTTACTTGGTGTAATATCTTTTCCTTGGATTTTCTTCTTTCTCTTGGAATACTTATCAAATAAATTCATTGGTTGCAGTTACAGAGCTGGAAATATTTTCATTTCAATAAGATCTTCTAAGATTTTTCCAACGCTGCATTAGGCACAGTTTAACAATTTACTGGTAAATATTGAGCAATATGTAACAAGTCGAGTTGCAAGAAGATTCCAATGCAAATCTCATAGGTCCCCTATAAAACTTATCCAGAGCCACTGATAAACATCCTTATTTGCATCATCTCATAGGCTGATGGCAGTCAACAAGTTGAATATAGGTAGAGGCCGTCTGTCTATCTCTCATTTGCTTCCTGAGATATTGTAAAACTGCTCAGCAAAAAAAAGTCATGGAAAGATCGTATATTGAAACTTCAGGCAACATTGGCAAACTGCTAGCAATCAGAGCAAGTTTTCAGTGCAGCACTATACGCCCGTATTTACCGTAAACTTCGTCCACAGTGCGTTTTCTTTTTCTTGCCCTGTTTCTCTCCCATCACCCCCAACTAATCGCAGCAGATAGCTGCCACTCAATGATTGTGCCTGGTTCTGCCGGAGGTTACATCTCAAAGGGGAGTTTTTCCTTTCCACTGTTGCCAATTGGTTGCTGAAATTGTGACAGTTGGTTATTATGGTTTTCTCTATATTATTGTAGGATTTCTAACTTACAGTGTAAAGCTCCTTGAAGTCACTGCTCACGCTATGTGAATAAAATTGAATTGATATGAATTTGTGACCAATTTCACCTACTAACTGCCAGCAACTACATTCGACCTGATTGTAGAATATACATTTTTTCCTAATGACCTAAGACTGTCACTTTCAAATGCATCAGCGACCACTTGCTAACCATTTGGAGGATACACATGTTTTTCCTGACTGATGTTACCAGGAGGTATCTAACAGGCTTAGACCAGCGGACCCCAACCACCGGGCCAGGCCGCGAGAGTTGAGGCTCGGGTGTGAAATTTATGGTTTTAAAGATTTTTATAGGGTTTTATCATAAATTTTTTATAGATAACTGGGTTTCCCTGGGTCTTTGCATGTGTGTTATGAATGAATTTTCTTTTTTTTTGGTACCGGTACGGGTTTTGTTTTGTTGTATTTATCCACAACATCTTTAAGGCCGGTCTGTGGCACAAAAAAAGTTGTGTACCACTGTTCTAGACCATTGTGACTGGGGCCCTAAATTTAGGGGGGGGGTTATGACATATAAAAGTGTTCATTCAGCATTTCCTTTCCTTTGAAGACTGAAACAGATGAGAAAATAATCTGAAAGATTATTTTGTTATTCTGTAGATATTCACAGAAATACTATTTGCAGGTGTTGAAATACTGAGCATCAGTACGCACACACACAAACCAAAAATGCCTTCAGTAATGTTATCGAAAAAAGGAAACAGATTAAATTGTTATAGCTCATCACACTTCTGAAAGCAATTCATGAGTTAAATTGATTGAGCTCCGTCTTAGTTTTCATTGTGAGATTGCACAGAGGATATTACGAAAAGGAGTGTTTTCTACCACAGAGAGGCCGTTGAGTCTCCTAAGCAGATGGAATTTTTAATTAACACAATTCCACAGACTGTGTTAAAACAGAAGAAATTCTTATGGGAGCTATCACAAAGTACGAGCACAAGACGATGTTGATACTACATGAAAAAATGTATTTGTTAATCTGTCTTGTTATCTTACACATACTTTAAATGGGATCTTTCGAAATCTTGAAGTTAACTACAAATAACAGATAGTGTAGTCCTTTTCAATTTCTGTATGCTACATTGTAACAAGACTCTGATGGATTTGAATCAAAACCAGGTGTTACTATTACAGGTGGAAAGGCAAAACAAAATGGCAAGCTAACACACACTGGCTATTTGATGCGTCATATGCTGTATATGTCTGCTGCACTGTCTGGACATGTGACAGAGAATGGGGTAATAGTCAAGGTAAAATACAGGATGTGCCGACCTGGGAAATGAATTTCATAAAATTGCTGCTTTCTGCAGTTTGTGTGTGTGTGTGTGATGATTCCAGGAAACGGTGTATTCTGTATCAACATGCGATAGTGCAGGTCATTATAATTAGTGCGCACAGAAAACAGACAGAAAACAAAACGTGGGCGATTTTAACTCAGTATGCTGCAGGAGGGGGTTTACCTGCAAACAAACAGACTGGAGCCATAAAGACATCTGTGATTATATAAGCAATAGGATTTTTAATTCCAATTGCACAGTAGGATTAGAGGATATTGAAATGATCTCTTAAAACAGATTGGGAGACATCTTTTAGAGGAAGTGCAGTTGCATAACAAGTCCTGGGAAAAGTGCAATTAGCATTGCATTTTTTTCTTAAAAAGTTCCTTTAAGATCCAGCTGTGCTTATACACAACACATGAAGAGAGCATCCAAAACACAAGAGAGTTGATAAACATACTGGAAACTGGCAGTGTGACCCCTAAGCCTGACATTAGACACACCTATAGGATCAGTTTGACACTTGTCACATTCACAAGATTTTCAAAAAACTTGACCTCTGACCTTTGGCCTTCAGATTGAGGTCACTGAGATTCAAACTTTCAGACTTTCTAGATTTTTAGAAAGGTTTTAGATTTTTAGATACACACTTGGTCTTTTATCTCTGGGAGTAAGAGTTAACTCTGTATATGGAAATAAAGAATTATAAATACACTGATAATACTGCATTCAACATCCTTACAAGTTCCCTAACACTATGGGACCACCAGAAAATGAATTTCATCTTGAAACGATTAATTGGAATAGCATACAGTTTAAGGTGGCTTTTGTGTGTTATCTGACTGCCTTAACTCTGCTTGTAAGAGCTCTTATAGAACCATTTCATGGAGAGAAAATGGCTCATGCTTAGAAAATATGGCTAAGCGTGAGCCAAAAGAGAAAGGAAAATGCTCGGCCATGGGTTAAACTTGCAAATAAGTGCTTCTCTCTCTTAAACTTCACAATCAGTGTAAAAATCTGCCATATGTGCTGACACATGAAACAGGAACACAGCAACAGTCTAAATTTTTTGCTCTTCGGTTCACTGTGTGTCCACCTCCTCACTCACATGAAAGCAAACAGAGAGAGGTGAAGTGAAGAAAATGTTAATTGAACTGTGGCCATGTTGTGTTGCCATAACAACATAGCATTAACATTGGTTCCCAACAAATCTTCAAATGCCAGTCGAAATATCAGTTCGCTGCATCCTTATTTTCAAACAGTAGGATGTTTTTTTTTTTGTTCTAAATATATTTGACATCTAAATGAAATTAAGTTTTTAATAATGGAGGTAAGTTTATTTTTAGTTTAAACTAAAAGGTAAAAACAGTTCACTGGTTTCGATGTATATTTCATGGGGTACTAGTTAAAAAAGTAGCTCATGTATGTATATATAGGATGTTTAATATGAAGTTACCCTTCTTGGACTGCACAAGTGTGTGTGTAGCAGAAGTCATTGCAAAGGTGACTGCAACCTTCAACCAATCAACTAGAACCAAATTCTACCTACAGAATATGTTTTGTTTTTCTAAGAGATTAAAATTATATGCTGAGAACTGGATTAACTTAATTGATGAATCAAAATTCATATATGTTCACCCAAAATGGGCTTGGAAAGCCATATTGGCCATATTTAGAGCATCTAGAGATGTTTATTGCAATGATTTCTCTCTATACTTACGTCACACGGGTTGATACAATCAACAACAAACCCTCCAAATGATCAAATAATACATTTTGAAGATCAGAAAAAGGCCAACCAAGCATGTAATGCTCTATGTAGGTGTAGGAGAGATGTTCAAAACCTGCATGCATACTCAATAAACCCTTAATGGCAGCAATAAAACCTGAATGCCCCTTTTCTGTTTATTTTTACAAGATGATACATGCATCCTGATACATGCAGGGTTTCTTATACTTCTGCAACGGAGTGCTTCCTGGACGTCAGCCTGAACCTCTCATTCACAGATGCTTGGCATGTGAGAGCTCGACAGAGAGCTCCCAGCACAGAGGCAAACTGAGGGCAATTGCTCAGTGTGAACGCTGTAAAGTAACTCATCAGCAAAACAGCAGCCTGGTGTGCTCAGGTCAAGAAAATTACAATGCTGGAGTGTGCAATCTGTGAAGACTCTGTGGAGCATAATTCTGTTCATCAACTTGAGCATCCCAGAGAACAAACTGGATCTGGCCTGTGGAGAGCATGATGTCAGCCAATAGCTAAATATCCCCATAAACTCAGAAATATGCGAGGAGAAAACACTTTTAAAACGTTTGTGCATACAAATACATTTACTGAATTTAAATATTGTTTACAGTTGCAGAACATCTTAAGTTATGAGTATAATACTGCATGTGCAAAATGTATAAAGCATCCAGATTGGACTGATCCAAGCTGACATGGCTTAGCAAATATGGTGTTATATACGACTTTTGTGGCATTTTGCCCAAAGATCAGAGGTTTCTTTTTAACTGTTATCTTCTTTGGCGTATATTTCCCCCCACCTCCGCTCTGCTGAGACGCAGCAGAGCGGAGGTGTGAGTGCCTGGCCTAAAACAGGACATGATAGCTGCATTTAACGTTCAGTTACTCTTTATATAGTTCGGTAGGAGTCAGACCAGGTTTCTTTTTAGCTAAAAAACATTACACCCAGGTAACCTGCAGTGTTGAAAACATGTTTTCCGATGAAGTTTGCTACCCTACAGTCCGTCCTACTTTATAGTAAAATCAGCGACATTTGACCGTCTTGTTGCTCCCAGCTCTCTGGATGCTCAGCACCCCCAAAGCTGTGATCCTAGAATCACCCCCGGTTGAAAATCAAGAATCTATAGAGACAGCGGCTGTCATGGTCCGGGTGAGTGCAGGAACACCCTGCGTGCCGGTGATTCCACCTCTTCATAGTTATTCTGCTGCTAACATCGCGTTGTGTTTCTCACATATCTCCTGGACACCAGTGCTTTCTACCATCACACCTACTGTCAATCCGCTGGTCAGCTCGCAACCCCTCCACCACTCTACACCTGCCTGCCTCCCCCCGCCTGGCCTCAGAATTTAACGGAGCTATCTCTTAGACTCACCTGTTCTCGTACTATCCCCCGTTCATGCTTCGTTTTCAGCTGCACCCACGTAAGACTGTTTGCATTACACCTTTTACACTCTGGAACAACGACTGGATCACCACCTAACAGCTTTCTCCCTCGTTGCAGTGGCTGCAAGGTTTCTTTCCAAGACGCACTCACGGACCCCACTTCCCTGTGAACTCAGTGACAACCCTGCATCCCACTTGTAGTAGGATAGTTCAGTCTGTTTCAGGCTTCTCTCTTTGTATGACTTTAAAGCACGTAGCTTTTTCCTGTTCTTAGTTTTTTCATGAAAGCAGTGATTTTTCTTCCTAATATTGCGGCTAAGTGCCCACTCACAGTGCTTAATCCTGCAAGGTGTCAAGTTGAGTTTTGTTTTAATGAGCCAACGCTAATTCCGCCTCCCGTAATGTATTAAGTTACTTACACCTGAGTCCATTTTCCCGTGTTCCGCCGTGACAGCGGCAGCCATAGGAAGAAATTTCCTTTCAGTACTGACATTCATCGTCCAGCTAGAATGTCACAAATCTGAAACATAAATTTCTCAAAAAATAGTGACATAGTTGCTCTAGGACAATGTTTTAACTGCAAAATGACATGAGCACTCAGCAACCGTGCTTTTACATACAAATATAACCAGAACACAACCAGCTGGCAGCCAGTGAGTCGAGTCCCCTGTGGCAAAGAGATGTGTCACAGACAACTTGCGCTTATTGGCATGGAGTGACTCAGATTGATGGCAGTGTGGTGACAATCTGTCTTTGTGTAGAAATTAGATGGCAATTATTAGCAAATTTTCGCCACCCCCTGTCTGAGAACGATTCCAGCCATTGTGGGTCAGACCACTACTATTTGGAGACTTGGTAGGATCAGCAAGTGACCTTTGCAGTCGCCTTTTGATCAAAAGTGGTTGCCCAGATGTTGATGGTGCTGCACATTTAACCTCTGGCCCACCAGTTGGTCACCGCATAATTAATACTAATCAGTCACCGAATGTGAAAAATTGAATTAGTTAAGTATGACTTAACTTATCTTAACAGTGTTTAAGAAATGTGATCTGTTTCATTTCTAAGGGTTCTAAGGGTAGTGAACCATTTGCATGAAAATACTAAAATTCTGAACACATATATCATAGTTCATATTTCTCTATTACTTTAATGCAGTCTATAGAGTCAAGATGTTGCTTCTGATTGTGTATGTATCTGCTTTCTTCTTTAAACGCTGCTTTTAAAAAAAAAAAAAAATGCTCCAAATATGAAAATTTCAGCGTAATGGCAACACAATTGTAGTCCCACCCTTTGTACTTTTTTGTAATCTCTTTGCATAAAACTGGACCTGATGGTGGGTTGCACGTGGCATGCAATTGGGTCGTTTCAACCTCAGAAGCTTCAGTTTTTCAAAAATCTTGTTTGTTTGTTTTTGCTTCAAGGGCTAAAGGCTTATGAAATAAGGACACAGCAAGAAAGACACACCAGCCACATGATCTGCAACTAGCAAACGTTCTTCGCTGACCCCTAGATATAGTACAGAACAGTTTTCTAATATGAAAGCTGTTGCTGGCTGATTTCCCTCTCTAGGGGAGTCTGTCTTGAGGCCAAAGAGCCACCACATTATTTGCATGGCAAACAAACTGGAAAACTTTTGAAACTGATGTGATTTGAACTCTGGAGTTTTTCAGTCACCAAAGCAGCTTGCCAACATTTACCAAGGGAGCACTGCCTATGGAGCTGTGATGAGAGATTCACAGTGCTCACAGGGTCTGTGCTTCTTGCAGAGAGAACACATTTCTCTTACCAGCTTGGCTGAAATTGGACCACCAGATGGCATCTCTGCATCTCTCCCGACACTTGATTAAGATCCGATGCCTGTGGTCTATCCTCTCCACAATCACAGCTCTTATGTGAAGTGGAATCAATATTTGATTTCCTCTTTTAAGTTGTGTTCCCTTAAATATTTTTTTTTCTCCACGAAGATGTCTGAGGCAGATACAGATGTATACAATGGAAGAAAGCTATGGAGGCAGCAGAGGCACTGCTGAGTGACCGTACTTGATATTTACTTTAAAACAAATGTGTTGAGGAGGAGACAGCAAGGTCACGTCGCACACATTTCATATTTGCACGTTAATGTGACCGATTGTTGAGCCATTGTTGTCATGCATTCCTCTGACTGGTTCAGACCATTTATCGGTCTGTGTTCATTAATGTTCACATCCTTTGTTGTTTGTTATTTAAACCCCTTCACACCTATTTTGTTTTAACAGCATTAAATATTTAGATTTTGGTTTCAAACATACCAAAATTGATTCAAAAGATGAAGAGCAAGTTGTACAGGGTTTGGTTTAGTTTAGTTTATTAAGGTCAGACCCATTAGCAGCAGAAGTTGCGCCCCATATCAGGATATGATGTATATACAATATAATTTGACAAGACTAAACAGAAAAAGAGCCTTGTTGCTTAGGGTACTTATTCTTGTCTCTACAAAGAGCACAACAGCTTAACTTTGCAACCTGGAATCAGAGAAAACCACAAGACGTCTGGAAAAATGACCTTTGGACAGATGAGACCAAAGTGGAGATGTTTCAACACAATGCACACTGCATTGGATGGATTGTAATCTGAAGGCGGCTAATGGCGATACTTGGTGTTGCAATCTTGTAGAAGTCTACAGGAAAAAAAAAACAAAAACAAAACAAAACAAAAAAATGCCTCTATAAACTCTTTTTTGAGTTCATAGGTTCAGTCACTCATTTCAGTTTATTTAAAAAACTTGGTCATAGTACTTTTGAAAATGGAAGATTGTCTAGAGTATGGAACTAAACAATCATTTGCGTACAGATTCACAGTTAGAGTTGTAACTGCAATAGAAAGCTAGCTGGGCCCACTTCTTCGTTTTAGGTTTGGTAGCGTTTTCAGTAGACAAAGGTGAATGGCTTAATCAAGAAATGAGCTGTGGTTTGGGAAAGGCATCGATGGGGACTGGTGGCGGCTCCCGGGCCTGGCATATCCCCATGTACTAATGAGAAGTGAATGAATTGAAAAAAGGAGAGGGAGGGTTGAGCACAAAAACCAGAACAAAAAGCTTGTAGAAATGGTGGGGGGTCATATATAGATAATATCTGGATGGGGCGTGTTTGGAGGCGTGGTCCCACTCCTGAAATTCAGATAATTTATCTCCAAGAGCCTTTAGCCCAGGGGTGCTCAATCCCAGTCCTTGGAGCAGGGATGCATCTAAAAGCTGCAGGACGGTAGCTCTCGAGGACTGGGATTGAGCACCCCTGCTTTAGCCTATGATCCAACCGTTAAGAAATTATTGCTAATCTTAAGTAAACCTTGTTACGTATGTCCATCTTTGATAGGATAACTGATTTAATATAAAATCCAACTCCAAAGGTTATTAGGATTGGTTTGTTTAGTATTCTGCGTTTGAAGCTCAGGCTGCCATTAGCACACCACAGTCCCAAAGTGAGAATGCTTGGTAATGGCATTCACTACCTGCTGCTTGTTGTTGCACTTGCGCGTTTAAAATAGAACCCATGAAAACCCATCCATCCATTCGCTTCCACTTATCCTTTTCAGGGTCGCCTTGGGGGGGTGAGGGTGGGGTGATGCTGAAGCCTATCCCAGCTGCCATAGGGCGAGAGGCGGGGTACACCCTGGACAGGTCGCCAGTCTGTCGCAGAGAACCCATAATATGTGTACTAATTTGACCAGACTGACCGTACTGTGAGATTAAATTGAGTTGAGGCCAATTAAAAAAGAAAACTCTGAGAACAAGTTGTTCCATTCCTTAAGGGCAGAACTTTTTATGCATGTATGCTTTAAACAAACTGTCGTGATAGAAGCATGTGGAGCGACTGCAGTCTATTGCCATTTCTGCTAATTTGACTTGAGAACAACTGGAGGTCAGAGCGTGTTATCGTCTCATCCTAAAATGCAGTAGTGGGCAGTAATGCAATCAAGGGAAATGAAAACTCAAATTTAGTAAAGCGGTGGAAAGAAAATTGAAGGAAAACATTAAAAAAAACCTACAATTAATGTTTCTAAATGTGTCTTATGTAAACCTATGTTGAAATTCACGTAGCACTAACATCTGGCCTTCAACAGTCAAACAAAAAAATAACCAAACTAATTTAATTATATGTAAATAATCACAATTTTTTTTTACCGTTATCATTATAATTATAACCTTTTGTGTCTGAGGGTTACATACAGTAGTTTTTTATAATGACTGGTATCCTAAACTGAGGTTTGCACAGTTTGTGCATAAGTTAGTGGGACCGATGTGTGATCCTGTAAAGGGTTTATAACGGTGGATATCCCAGGTCAGGGCTATGGTGACTTTTATATTTTAAGGTGTGAAACTATTGCTGTGAAAAGCTATGTCATGTTATGCCAGCAAAATAAAGCACACCTTGTTGCACAAGCTCAGGTATTGGTGGGGGCGGAAGACTTCAAACTGACTTTTAATCAAAGAAAAGTAGCATCAGCTGCAAAACATACATCAACAGTAAAAGACGTGTGAGGTGTCTGATATTCTAAATAATCGTGTAGCATCATATTAGACACATTACATTCATTCATTTAATAGAACGGGTGTTCTCCTGGTCACACTCCTTACACGATGCTCTTCTTTGGTTGTGTTTTTATTTTTTTAATAAATGAAAAAAATGCATTGACTTAAAGGTTGTTCTTTATTTAAGCTGTAACGTGGTCTATCTTAGTTGTTTAGCTGCTGGAAAAAACAACATAAACATGGGTGGCATGTCAGAGGTCTGGAAGGAAGCTGGAGATGCAAGTCAGAGGCTACAGCGCTGGTTCACACAGCAGTACAGTTCATCATTCTTTGGCTGTACATTACATGTGATTCTGTGATGCTTTCCACTCTTAGCAACAAGCAAATGAAGCGTACATTTTCTGAAAACACAGGTTAATCATAAGATACAATTTTTTTTAAGTAGTATTATAAAGCAGAAGGTTAATGTTTATGCAATTTAACAAGAATATTCAATTTTTTCCCTTTAATTTTGGTGTGAGCTATGCACAGTTTTTTCAGCGCTGCTCATTCAAGACTAATGCAAAGTCTCAGCAGGTGTTACATTTTTTATTTATGCTCATCAGCATTAGCGATAACGTATTCCATACCCAGCACCAACCGACGAATGACACGAGTGCTATGAAAACCAGGGATTTGAGGCAAACGGATCAATTGGGTTCTCATTAAGTCATAACCTGTTAAGCATAAGATCACATTCAGATAATTTGCGCTCTGCGGGGATAAATCAAAATGGTTAAACTTGTTTGATGTCGTGCAGTTGGAGTTAGATTGGCTTTGATGTCGCCTCAGGGTGCGGAGTGGAATCCACAGTTTAGTATGTCTCTCAAAAAAGCTTGAGGAAGGGCTTATTTAGGCACCATGACACAGGGAGTGGAGTAGGAGGCAGAGGATAAAGAAGCTAATCTTGTCAGCCTAAAGCCTGCTCCTCTTTCTGAATAACACTGCAGTTTGGTATTCTTTGTCCTGGCATTTAAATGGAAATATTATGAGACTTGGGCCTGTTGAGGAACATTTCACAGCTGTCTCTGCCCTGAGAGAAAGCAGACAATTTGGCATTAAGCATTCTGCAAATGTGCTGCATGTGTTTATCTGTTCTAATGACCTTAAGAGTATGGCTTTTACCAGCATACTAATCACCTGTGTGTGCTGTGCTGCTACTTTGCATTCAAATGGCTTGTCAGGGACAACATACGTGGAGGCAAAACTATCTAAAAAAATATTTGTTTTGGATGTTTGTTTAGTTTAAACTTTTCACCTTTATCTGTTTAAATGGAATCTAATACACTAGGCTACAAATGGGAGAGGAATTACAACAATGATGGGGTAATAAAGATGTTCAGTGAGCTGAAACTCTGAAAAGGGGAACAATTAGGTTGATTTGCAGCAATTAAAGTGTCATGTGAGTGCTTTTCAGGAAAATCTTGTGGGTGACAAAAATATGACTCACACACGCTGCAAGGCAAATGCAAAGCCTACAGACTGGGGTGCTGTCACTTGGTGGATGTACTTAAGATGAAAAACATTAGCCGCGCAACAATATTCCTGCATTGTAAGGCAACATTTAAGTCAATTCCCCCCCCAAACTGATAAAAGATACTTGTTGCTTAAAGAAGAAAAGTGAAATCCTGGTCTGTAATTTCCTTTGTACCAAATAAAGGTGATTTCACTTTGTTTCTCGATTTATCTTTTGGATTGCAAAGTGCTGTTTTATATGTACAGTAAAAGGCATAAGCAATTTCAGGAACCTTTTCACACGTGGCTACTGAACTATGAGCAATTTTAAAGTGTTCACTACTTCACCTTTTTGTAAATGCATGGGGTTCTTTCTTTATTCAGCGTTTTGGAGCATCACTTTGGTGCAAAAGCCAGCTACCCTAACTGCTGTTTTATTACCGCAGCCGCAAACAAAAGTGGCCAACCACACAAAGGCAAACCACAGATCTATAAAAAATCACTATAAAGGCAGCACCGCCAGAATATTTATTAACCTCAAAGGTGTATACAGTAGCTTGTGATACACAGTTTCATTTTAAGACACTGGAACATACCCTTTGCCGGGCATGTATTATTCATACGTTTTAGCAGCACAATAAGCAGTTTGTAGATTTCGGGTTGCCAATCATTGGCATTCTTTAAGTGGTCTGGCCGCTCATTGAGTGGGAGATACATGAGGGGTGGGGTGCTCCATCACTCTTCTCCTCTTCCACTAAAAGGCTCTGACATATCTCCCTGGAGGCCTACAGCCAGCTTGGTGCTCTCTGTACACAACTTAATGGCTGCTGTCACTGCGCAACTCATCCATGATAGCCCGCTCAGCAGCACCCCAATTACTAGATTTTGGAGACAGTTTTGATATACATGTTACACTGCGGTATTATTAAACAGAGACTGTCATGACTTTGCCATTTGTGTTCAAAGACAGAGTCAAGAGTAGGAGCATCGCAGCGCCCGGCAATTCAATCGATATTAGTCGTGTTTATTTCACTGACATTTACACTGAATGATAGTCACACTTATTTTTTTCTAAATTTTCAAAGATCTGTGTGATTAAAAGCTTTTAAACTACTTATTATTATACTAGTGGGAATCACTTTATTTCCCTGGCACAAAGAAGGAGGAAATGCATAAGAAAATGAGCGCTGATTACCTGTTGACAGCAGTTTTAGCCGTCTGAAATAAATCTTTTTTGTTTCTAGTAAAATAAGTTCTTAACCAGACATAAGTCCAGAGAAGAGCCTTTTGAAAGGTGCATTTGAAAACAACAACAAAAAATCTTCCTACATAATATCAAAAAACAAATTCATATATTCAGGATTCTGATTTTAGGCTGGGCCTCGTAATTACAGAAGTTAATGTCTTTAATGCCACCACTTCGATTTATTAAGGGCAGGTACATGTGAGTGCATAAATTAATAAAAATGTGCTAAAGCTATCATTATTATTTTTGCTGTAGGCTGTAAGGACCGCTATAGGCTCTCCATTCACTTAAATACTGAGATCCAAAGAGTAATTAAAGAAAAAAAATTTAAAAAACGCCTTATAGCTGAGAAAGAAAGAGCCTGTGGGTGAGCTGCACTGACCTATATCAACACAAAGAGTGTGGCGCACTGTGCTGTACATTCATTAACTTAACTCAATAGACGCCGCCTATGCTTTCCAGGAGAAAAATAAAACAGGCGGAAATTTTCAGCCTTCACATCTTGTCTTTTTTTCTTTAAGGTTGTACTTTCAACAGGAGCTGTTTTTGCAGCTTTAAGTGATTTTATCCTCACTCTAACACCTTACTAACATCCTGTGAGACTGTATTATTCAACTCTTTAAGAAAAAGTGTGAAATCCTAAATACGAATGCAAGAAAATATACCATGTCCATTAGTTACAGGCGACCTATTTGTCAATTGTCACGACAGATTTCTTGTTTTCTTTTTGTTCTTTTGTTTTTTTAATGAGACTGTAAATATGTCATAAACACCAGGAGGAAGGCACACAGATTAAATTTAACCAAAACCCCAGACACAGAGTCTGTTAAAGTTACTTCATCCTCTCCTGGACAACCTTTGACCTGTGCCTGCTCAGATTATACACAATTCTCCTAATAAATTACCCTTTCTTTGTAAAGGACACATTTAGCCTGTTGTTTAGTTATTTTTTTTTCCACAGTAGGCCTGCGTGCAGCCTGGATAAACATACTGTAATTCAGCTATGATTGCAGGAAGATAACTAGGCCCCCATAATCAGGAAATGTGCTCATAACACTGGGTTAAGGAGAAACTCTAAGTTGGAGTTTTTGTCCACTGATAATGTCATCGTGCAATGTTTTATAGAGTGGGTGTACCATTTGGATATTGTTATTAACCCATTATTTCACTAATTATGTGGCATCTCGGTTTTGTTTTGTGTCTTCAGTTGTTATCAAAGCAAGTATGGATATGAACGACACAGGGTTCATAATATTACAAGTTCAATTTTATTTATTTATCTTGTGCCAAATCACAACAAGTGACCTCAAAGCTCTTTAGGATTGTAAATTCAAGCACAATTATTATTGATTATGAGAATATTTCACAGGACACTTTCACCCCTGAATGTTAGGCGCTGAAATAAAACATTTTTTGAAGGTAAAGCAGATTTTCAGTGAACAAATAAAGTTATATATATTGAAACACAGTCCTTTTGCAGTATTAAGTAGAGGAAGGTAGTAGGAGCAATCTCTGCAGAAAATGGTTTGATGGTATAATGTCATCTTAGTAGCATCTCTGTTTTGTTTTATGTTACTGTTGTGTTGTCAGTCTCCGCTTAGACAGAAATCCCAGGCTCTCTGACCAAATGAAGACGGTCTAAATCTCAGAGAAATGGGCTGTCTATGTGCTGTACCTTCAAATAGTTGTCTGGGGGACTCCTCCGCACTGAATCAATATCCAGTTAATTTCAGGCCACACTCTGATCCTTCAGCAGCAGCTCATACATGCAGCACTCCTCTCAGGAGGAAAACTGTCAGTGAGCAGAGCAGCTCAGGGGAACAGAGCACAGCACTGGATGAACCAGATGCTAGTTTGCACATCAGTCACCTGTTTCTGTAATTAACCTTTACTTAATACTTTACTGATTAAAACAAGAGTATCTGACAAATGGGAACAATTGCAAAAAGTTTATTTGTGGTTTAGAGTATATCTTGTAAGGGATGTTTGAGCTAAACTATTGAGGATAAACCCTGAATGTCTTGTTTGAGATGTTGTGCATTGACCGTAACAGGACAAAATGAACCAAATGTAAACAGATGGTTTTTCCAATATGCTACATGACTCACCTTGTAAAGACTTCTGTGCACTACATCTTTTATTATTTAAATCAATATGTGAATCTTTATACTCGTACATTTGTGGTATAAAAAAGAAAAAGAAAAGAGAGATCCTGACTTCTTTCAAAGGACTCGTCTGAAAGCAAGCACTTTGGCAATTAAATTCCCCCCACCATAATTAATCAGTGAAATCCATTATTTCTGTCTGCACAGTGTGATTCACAGCGACCAAGTAATAATTGCTTTCCATAAGCCTAAGGAACATAGGTACTTCTGAAGGTCTTAAATGCACTTTCTTGTCCTTAAGGGCACCATCAACTCAGCCAAACAAATTGCTGCTGCTAACACCTTAACACGTAATCTTTGGAAATTATAATTCCCTTAAGTAGTATATATATATGTCTTTTTTTTGTGTGGGGGGGGGGGGGGAAAAAATTTTTG
>VUQR01026936.1:72445-83566 GCA_015108515.1 Hemichromis elongatus | reverse complement strand
TTTTTAAAAACAGGCAGCAGAATCTGAAAGGACAGGTTGAGAAACAGAGAAAATAAAAAAATTCTTAGGTGGATGCCCCAAAAAAAATTTCTAAAGTGTTGAATGAAAGGATGCCAGCTATTGAAAGACTGAAAGAAAAGTACTATGAAGCCTGACTGGAGGGGAAAAAAAACAAACCACAAGGCAAAGTTTAAAAAAGGCCTCTTTGTCATTGATAATGACAGATGCATCTTTTTGTGCTGTCATCGCAAGTGTAGTGACATACTTTTCTTTAAAAACTGAAAGAAAGGAGTTAAAGCTCTAGCTATAGAAAAAAAGATGCAAGTAGAGAAACAGAGAAATTATATTAAGGTAAAGTGTTTGTCACACTGTCACAATAACCCTGATCTGCCAGCTTAGATCATGGATAAATAATTATTTTAGCAATATATTTAATATGATCAAACTCTGCCTGAGTGGCTGTAGAGTCCAAAGGTATCACATTCACAAGAAAAGAAAATGTTGTATTTTGTTATGATAGCATGATCACACGTATGTGCAGGGCAGAGTGTTAGCATATTTGGAGAGTGAGACAAGACATTGGCATGCTAAGTTATTATCTAAGGCTACTGAGCTTGTTTAACATGCTGCATTCACACAGTGCAGAAGCAATGCACAGATATACTTACCTGCAGGCATCTAAGGTATGCTGTAAGTAGAATTGTATTAAAAAAACGGGTCAATATCAGTGACTGAAATAAATTCTTGCAGCAGTGCAGCTTAAAACCTATTCAAAACTTCCAACATGTGCAGTAAACCACCTGAAAATTCTACTATTTTAAATTTAGCTGAGTTTAATCATCATTGTTCTGCATCATATTCAAGAACAAAGAACAAGAGCAAAATCAGCAGCCGATTGCATATAAAAATTATTGAATCAACAAACCGAGGCATGCATGCATGAAAGAGAGCAGCACTCTTCTGCTGTTCTTGCTGCCAGTTGGAAGGCGGACAGTTGTGCATCACTGCCAGCTTCATAGCCACAAACAATTGCCACCTACATAACAAACCATGCACATCTGTGCTCCATTTTGTAGATACCCAAATACCCTGTTTAAAAACAAAACAAAAAACCCCAAAAATCCCCCATTCTTGTAAGCTGTAGGTAAGCACCACAACTTGTGCTTCTTGGTTTCCTTTAAAGCTGCACTGAGCTTTGCTGTCATCTGCAGTCGAGGGCATTATCCACGGCTTCAAAAATAGCAGCAGATGCAAAAGAAAGTTCGAGTTGTGCACATCAGCACCATTGTGGGCATGACTGTCTTTAAGATCATGACTGATTAGATGTAATACATGTGCCTCTGGGCTTTTGTTTGAAATTAACCTATAAAGAGTCTGCTACAGCTCTGATGAGTTGGTAAAGAAAAAAACAACAACATTTGTTTCTTTGTTGTTTTTTTTGTAGTTAACCTAGGGATCTTAATATGAAAATCACTGGGGATTAATTAGCTTTCAGTGCCAACCTCAAGTAGCCATACCTGGAACAGTTGAGTTTTACCACTTTGTGTTGGCTTATATTTTCAGCCTTGGAAGATTTGGTTTTATGGCAATATAGGGCTCATAGCGCTAAAGGGGAGCTGCAGGTTATAAAGCAAAGAATTGCAAGAATGTTCATATTGTGTTTTTTGGCAGTCTGTCTGACAGTTGTCAACATATTCCCTAAAAACAAACTTGTCAGCCCACATTGACACCAGAGAAACATTCCACAAAGTCCTCTTTTTGCTTTTCTAAAGTTGAGCACAACAGATTCCACAGGATGTAATTACTTTTTCAGATGACTGCAGCTTCTGTCATAGAAATCCAAACAAGGTTTTACATACCAGCACATATTAACTAAAAACGATATGACAGCTGCCACCCAGAACAGATAGAAAAATCTGTTTTTAAAGTGTGACAGGAAGCTAATTTAGTGCATATAAAGATCTGGGTTTGCTTCAGTCAGGAGCAACTGTAATTTTCTTGGAGGAAAAACATACCCAGGGCCAAAGCATCAAGTGAAACTGCCTGTCTTACAAACTTAGACAGGCCAACTTTATTGGGAGATGTATTAAAGGACACACTTCCACAAGTAAGACATTACCAGAGGTTGCCTCACGCCTTTGGAAACTCGCACTAGAACTCTGTTTGAAGATACAGAAAGAGAATTCAAAAAACTCAGCTTTTTCCCAACATGTTGCTTACTGAAAGAGAAGTTACACCACCCTCAGGCACCTTCAATCCTGGGTATGCAGGGTATCCCAAAAGATACCTTAACACCTGAGTCATTTATTATCATGGATATATAGTTCTCAAGTTATCACTTCATTGCGAGATTGTATCTTTGATCAGTGTCACCCCCAGGCGTGTCATTAATGAGGGGAGTCGTCCTATTCATCAACTGAAGGGTTGAAGTGATAAATATCAAACGAGCCTCGCAGGAGGCTGTGCATCCTCTTTTACAAACTTAGGACAGAGCTTTAATCAGCTTCCCTGACTTAACTCAGGCTCTCTATAAAGCCCAAAGTACATATGCTGCAGCTTAAATATTTGGTACGTAGAACCATATCTCAACCTGACATACTTTCCTTTATCCATTATTAAAACACATAAATAACTGTACAGACAGAAAATCATTTATGATGAATGCACTGCAGTTAAGCTGTGTCACAGCTATGTACATTTACGCTGCATAAGGGTATACCATAGCCGAGTCCATAAAACCTGCTTCTTGAGCATGGATTCATCTATCTGTTTGACAAGTTGACAGGAACAAATGAATATATTTATGTGTGTAGGTTACTGGTTCATGCATTGCTTAAAACATATGCGATACTCGGTAAAAATGCTTGCAGATCTACTTTTTCCAATAAAATGCTTCGATAGCGACAAAACGAATGTAGATGCATTTTTGGTGCAAAAATAAATTTAAATGAGACTTTCCAAAATATTGCATTTTTAAATGTATCCATTACATTTTGCAGTAAACTGAAACAAACACAACTGATTGAACATCTATGCAGTCCTGTGATAAACTAAGTGCACCCTTATTGCTTTCATAGGAATTAGGAAGATAAATAATCAAGTGTGCTTGATTAATTGATCAAATGTGAGCACGTTGAAAAAAGCAGCAGTTTTGGCAGTTGGATGGTCCGCAGCATTCGGGTGTTTCAGACCGTGAAGTGCTCAGAAGAGCTGCATCTCAGACTCTAGTTAAGGCCTCGGTTAACATGTTAAATGTTAAAGTTCATGACAGTACAGTTAAAAAAAGACTGACCAAGTACGGCTTGTTTCGAAGGGTTGCCGCAGAAAGCAGTCTGTCTGTCTGAAAAGAACATGACATCTGGACAAGCCTCAAGATTTTTGACACACATTTGGAGAAAAACCCAACCCAGGATATCGGCGCAAACACCCGATACCAGCTGTCAATCACTGTGATGGAGAGCTGACGATTTGGGCTTGTTCTGTACACCAGAGTATTCTAGAGTCAAAGGAGAGGCCATTTGTCCAACAGGTAAAGCTTCCCTGAAACTGAGTCACAGAATGACTTCAAAAGAAAAGAATCAAGTTCCTGCAATGATCCAGACAAAGTCCAGACTTCAACTTGATTGAAATGCTGTGGCAGCACCTTAAGAGAGCTGTGCATAAATGAACACCTGCAAAGCTCAATGAACTTGAGCAACCTTTAAAGAGGAGTGGGTCAAAATTCCTCTACAATGGTGTGAGAAACTTATAAAGTCACACAGAAAACAATTGCTTCAAGTTATTGCTGCTAAAGGTGGTTCAGCAATCTGTTGAATCACAGTCTGTCTCAGTATTTCACAAGACTGCAAAGAGTCCAGAGAGAACTTTCCTTTTCACATGCCTGTGCCTACTTAACTGGTTTTATTGTTTCAGACATATGGCCTTGTGGTTTGTAACCTTTTCAGGAGTGCAAACCCCTTTTGTGGGTAAACATATTTTAATGCCTCACCTTAGTTTTCTGAAACCTGACCTGATCACCCACTGGCACAGGGCTCTTGTCCTTACAGAGGCGAGAAACAATTCCTAGCTCTCTATTGCCTTTCATGTGGCTTTGTAAAGACACATCCTTGTAAATTCCACCTACAAAAAAAAAGACTAAATACTTTTGAGAGCTTTTGTGTGGTGGGATTTGCTACTGAAAGTCTAAAAACACTAAAATTTAACAGCAATTGTGTGCAAGTGCATGAGAAAATATAGTAGTTTGGTAAAACAAGCATTTATTATAGGGAATTGTAATATTTATAGTAAGCTAAAAGCATTTTTGTTCGTGGTTCAGCCCTCCAGTGCATACTGCTGGGCTGATTGTTTCCAGACTGTGAGGGGTTGCCAGGCAAAAGATGCTGAAACAGAAGTTTAAATGTTCTGTAGTTAAAATGGATAGCAGCAAAGCATCCCTGCTTAATAAACGCTGATGGCCTTCAAACAATCACCACAATCTTGTTGTGCGAAATTTCTGGAGTGGCTCTTTTCTCATGTGATTAAAGTTCTTGGTAGACTCAAACCACATCATAAAATATGCATATTATACACTGAAAAGTAAGATTTTCTCCACTTGTAATCAACAAGTCCTGTGAAATATCAAACATTCTGCAAAACGAAACTTTAGCTCACATAACCAGTTACTCATTTTGATGCTAGAATAATTATCTTTCTTCCAACACTCCATAAGTCATCAGACCATATTTACAAAAGGTTTCAGATCTCTAATTACCAAGCCTTAGGACATCATTAATCATTAGCTCAAAACAGTTTTTACTCCATGAAAACAACCACCTGAAACTATTTTGAATTATGCATGATACATAGAAATGGCTCGCACTGCAATAATTTGAATAAATTATCAAGGTTTAAATGCATATCAGAGAAAATGAAGTGTCGTGTTAAGAATTAAGGAAAACACTTTTGCATTTGCATCTTTGCATGTCATGTTGGCACATCTGATTTCTTTGATCTATCAGCTCTACCTGCTTTTTCAGGTAGGGTCACTGAGGGTCACTCTGGAGCCTGTCCCAAGCTAAGAGAGGCTGAATAAATAAATTAAATAATTTAAACAGTATTGACCAGTATCATATTATTATAATACATGGTTTTGAAAACACGTACATTTCTGTTATTTCTTACATGATCGGCTGGTTTTTAATGCCCCAACCTTGGCCTAACCAGAAAAAAGAAAAAAAAATAGTTCAAAGTCTGCCTGTTTAGTCCAATTAATACATGTCAGCAATAGACTGATGCTATTCTGACATGACCTTTCCCGTGTCGAGTGAAAATGATTAAGGACAAGGCCTACTGTGATTTAACATTTGAGAAACCATGCAGTTTATTGATCGTGTCTTCACATCCAAAATCATTAGAGAGTGCAGACTTCTTGGAATATATTTGATTCTATCTGATTACTTTATATTCTCAAGTCAGTATTGCTTTGCACAGAATGGTATTGGAAATAATGGAATTGGTATTTTGTATGTATTGTATGCCTCATAAGACTCACATATGTCTCATACAATTAATTTTCCCTAATTATTAATCAAGTATGAATGTAGAGGATAAGCCTTTTAGGACTTCAATATGAACCAAACTTGTATTGTTGAAGGGATTGGTAAATGCAAGCCTAATGTTCTGAAAGTGTGAGTGATTTAGGACCAGACTTCCCCAGCAAGGGAGGAAAACACATCTCCAAACCAATTAAAATATTGTAAGCTACACTGGATGATATAACAATACTTTACATGTGAAAGTTGTAACGCTAAGCTCCGTGCTGTTACCTCAAACTATGGTTTAATTGGTGTCCTTTGATAGGGGCTAAACAAGCAGGATTCTCCTGACTTGGTTCAGCTGAGGACAAGCAGAACAAACTGTTCGGTGGAAAGGATCTGTGATATGATAATTTAAGTATGTTTTTTTATTGCTCAATAATTCCTCCGCGTGCAGATATTCCGGGCATTCTGAATAGGAAGAAAAACATATGGAATTTTTCACATTTTTAAGTATTATAGACATGATATGACAGCTATTGTATTTTTAATGAAAATGAAAAATAAATAAATAAATGTAATATGTGGGTATTTGTATTTCACAGTACAGCCATCAAATAGCTGTGGTCATCCATCTAAAAAAAGTTAGCTGGAGTTTTACCTATATACAGTGATTGCACATATTTGTCTTAAACATTCATGAATTATAAATATGTGATTAATTATTCATGCACTTGCTTGCTGTGCTAATGTGAACAAAATGACCTTATTCTTCATCTGCTTACTGTGTATCTCAGCTATGACATTGCATGCCACACTGTTTAAAAGATAAAAAAACAAAAACAAATTATAAGCAGAGATGCAGCAAAGCGGGATGCGGCTCTGTTAACAGGGATTGTGTTTTTAATCAATATTTCTAACTGGTGGTCCAAGTTTGGAGAGGAAAATTAACAATTTGGAGTTTGCCCCATTTAATCTCTGACCTCTATGCATCCAGATTCGGATATTGATTCGGATATTTCTTTTTACTGTGGGATGCGTGGAGATCCATCAGTGAGGCGAATATAACACCCACAGTATAAATTATCGCGTCAGTCTGTTTTTCTTCTTGCTGGCTTATGGGTAGATCCTCCATCTAATGATTCTGATTGATTGGTTTATCTGCCTTTAGGTATGTCAGTCAGTGCAACTGTTTAAGTCAGGACTGATAGATTTTCTTTTATAAAAAATAAAAAATACAAAACCTTTCATATCTCTCGAAAAGAGGAAATCACATTTCTGAAAATTAACACTCTAGTATGAAACAGCATGCCTGGAGGGTGAAAGCTCAGTTTTCCCTGTGGTGCACGATGAACTATGGACTGACTCCTCGTGGTGAGTTATCGATCCACTACCAGGATCACCTTCTGGCCATCATCTTTAGGCATCATTAACAAGAACAGGAGCATTAGAGTGCTGTGCAGAGGAAACCCACGGTGAACACAGAGGACATGTTTAATGCCTGAGTGACAAAATTCTTGCTAAATAGAATCGATAACTGAATTTAGGCTGAAGATTAAACACTTTAAATACCATTCAGAATTTAGTTCAGTCATATATTATTTTGGGTTGATCGTTTGAACATAAAGTAGACAAAATCACACAGTTTTGATGAGTTGTACATCATAAGTATAGCTATTATATTATATTATATTATATTATATTATATTATATTATATTATATTATATTATATTATATTATATTATATTATATTATATTATATTAGCTTGGAATTTTGACCCATTGACTAACATTGTCAGCAGCAGGGATTCTATAAAATTCTTCCTGATGAATATTTGTAAAGCCAGAGTCAGCTCACTGGAAGTATAAGCACATATCAGCCTATCATGTCCATATCGGTGTTTATATTTATCTGATTGCTACTATTTAAGGCATTGACTTCCCTGATGGGTAGTGTGTAGTGAAATGCAATTAAGACAGAAATTCATTTACTCACAGTAGTTCAATAGAGAGAAGTTCATAAGCGATTTCTAATAGGCCCCCAGATGTTTCCTTTTCAGTCACTGTTGCTTTTTACAGTATTCTGTAGACAAAAACTTATTTCCTTCTTAATCGCATTAAACAAAAGCTTTGTATAAAAATAACAGAATGAAAGAAAATTTCATTTTCTATTTCATTTAGATCTCACAAATGACCGAGTCTGTCTTATTCGGCGGTGTCGAGATAATGTCCAGCGCTGACACAGAGAACTAATATCTTGTAGCTGATTTAGGTCAGCGAAGATCTTTTCTTCTTGAAGTCTTCCATGTGATTTTCCAACAGCAGTCATTTTTACACATGACAGAATTTCCTCAATGTTGACGTCGGATTTTACAGTTTTTTTTTCCCAACATGTTGCAGCTATACTGTTTTACTGTCTTATTGGTTAGATATGATGATGCCCACAACTTTTTTTTAAAAGAAATTCAGAGCAGGAAATGACTTGTTTTTAATGAGAAATGTTGTTATCTCAGGGAGATTGTTTTATTTCTGTCTGGCTATCAGCAGAGTAATATATGTATAGATTTTATCCATCTGTCCATCCATCCTCTCCAACTTATTTATTTCAGGGTCATGGGTAGGGGGTGGGGTGGATAGTCGGGGCCTAAATAGAGATTCCACGTGAAAATAAAGTTTAACAGGATGTGAATTTGGTGTCAAAATATCCATCTTAATAAGGTACATGTTCAAACACGTATGTTGCTCTTCGCTCTTTCATCCTTTCTGCAGCCGTCACACTCACTTGTTAGCTTGTTATGGTGTGTGCATGTGCGTGCTTGTATACACAGGGTAAACACTTTGTGAGGAGAAACACTTGTGATGCCAGTAATGCACAGAGGGTCTCCTGTCTATATCAGCCAGTCATATTTTCCAGCCACAGCAAAACCAACAGGAATCTTCTTTAGCACATTTTCCGTTTGGCTTCTGATGTTGAGTGTGAGCTTTTCTACAAAATGCTGGGAGTGCAGTTTCATGGATGGAAAGCTAGCTAATAAGTCCATTTAGAAAATACAGGGTTTTTTTTTTATCTGCACTTGAGTTTTGAATCCAATGTTTTGCCTTGCTTTGAATCTCCATGGGCGTTACTGGAGGTGGGCGGATTGATCCAAATATTGATAGTATCAGATCAACAGTGGTTTGCTATCAGATCAGTACCAGCATGATAAGATTGACACTTTCTGTTATCTAGGTTCAGTACAGTATGCAGTCCACTGAATTGGGTTGAATAAATTACTTTTTTTGGAGACCAAAATTTACGGTATTGCTCACCAGTTTTACCAAAGATATCATATCTAATGAGGTAACAGGCGGAATGTCCCTTTATCCAAAAGCTCAGATAGGACCACTGGACAGAACTAGCCAATGGGCCCATCAACATTACAAAGAAAGCACATATTTACATAGTTACATTACAGTAAACAGTTATGAAAGTTTAACTATATGTTTAAGTCGTGGTTCCTAGCTTTTAAACCAAAGTTCTTATGCGGTATAAACTTCCTTCCCAGTTGACTTTTAGCTTTGTAAATATTTATTCAGTCCTTTACCCTCCAGTGATTAAAACATGCACCCTTTTTCTGAAAAGTTTTGATGGCAGATGGGCATGCTGGGAAATATATTACTTGTACTTCCTGACCTTGTTTTTGCCTGCGAACCCGCTGACATCAGCTATGCAACAATTTGTTTTTCGGCAAGTGTCTCATGGAGCAGTTTGTTGGTGCAGTGGCATTATAAAATATGTTTAGCAAGCCAAAGTAAAAAAAAAAAGTGGTGCTCAAAAGAGAAAGGAGAGAAGAGAACGTGGCGAGTATACGACCGGGAATTTGGATCTAAGCAGTGCTGTCAGTGACTCTGCTGAACTCAAGGCCCAAAAGAAAAAGTTCTGTTTTTGTAAAAGTACATTGTTACGTTAATAGGTTAAAAAATGCACTCATAATGTAATGTGTTTTTGTGCATGCATGTGTGTGTGTGTGTGTGATATCTAGAAGCTGGTTAAATAAGTGTGCTGTGTGCTTGTTTGGTAAAGTAACCTGTGGTTAATGGGCCTCTCTCATTTGTATCATGCTATAGACATTACATCTGTCTTTATGTCACTTTTCCAAGGTGCTGAATCTCTTTTGTCGGTTTTTTGTAGCCTTGTTGAAGAAGATGGTCTGAGTTTACAGCATGAACTTAAATAAATGTGTCATTACCCCAACCTCTCGCTGTAGTTGCTGTCCATAGTGCTGATCAAAAGCCAGAATGATGCTATATTATTTTTGCAGCGTGGGTGTGTGTGTGTGTATGTGTGAGATAGAGACAGAGAGACAACAGCTATCACAGTGGATGTTACACCTGTAGATACTGTAATCATCTACTATTTTAGGTAATAGTGCTTAGCTAAAAGCTAGCTTTCATTTAGAGAGCCTTCTGGGTATTTTGACCAATGCATAGAGATTAAAAGCATGATGACATACACCAACCTATAGGAAGAGGTCCATCGGCTGTTAAAAGCATCTGGATGTTCAGTCGCGTTCGACTGTACAGATTTTACTTTGTATTTGGTTTAGTTAAAAGACTTTTAGACAGAAATTGATGCTCCTTATTTTATTGTGATTGCCTGACTGACCTCTGCAGACAAAGGTCAAAGTACACCCTAGTTCAGTTTTTCCCTTTAAATTTGCACATTCAGTCACTGCTGTAGTAGCTAATGTGGATTCATGTTATTCTGCAAAATATCAAAATGTCTGACTAACATCGAAATCTGACCTGCTCAGTATTTAATCATTACCAGCATTAGCTGAGTGCACAGCAATTTCATTGGCCTGCAGGCTAATCTGACACACCTTCATTCCAGTATCAACAAAAATTCAATAAAGCTTGTTTACTTACAGGATGTTTATTACTCAGGATTATTGTGTTATGTAACTTCAAGGAAAGTACAATGGATTCAGAGCAAAGGTGTGGATAAAAGGAGAATAATTCAAATGAGCTGAGAAATATACTCGCAACTGAATATTTATCATCAAACCAGACTAATAGTTTGGAATGATCAGTCCTAGAATTGAAGTGTGAAGTCTTTTTAAGACCATGCATTTTGTATTTGCAAGAAAAAAATGTGCCTGACTGTTACTGAAAGATACTGGGTTGCCCTGTTGCTTCAGGGCTCAAAGATCCTAATAATCTAATATTAAAAATGAGATAGACTTTTCACTGGGGCAGATGGGTCTTTCTGTACATCCTGAAGCGATAATCAAACATCGTAGAGAGCATCCCTTAGTATTCACAGTCTGAAATGATGAGTTCCATCTATGTTGCTTAGTAAATGCATAATTTCATGTTGCATTAGCCCCAAACGAATTAAGATGCGATCATTGCCTCACATTTTTATGCTTTCCTGGTTTCCTCCTTTACCTTTCACAGCCCTGAATTATGTCTAATTGCACTTATGTGCTGTATTTTAAAGCTGATTTTAACAACCAAGCATCTCCCGAAACACAAAAACACACTGAGGGAGTGTTTATACCGAATATTATGAGATTCACTCTACTTTTTTTTTTTTTTTTTTTTTTCAGGGAAAAATTTTTAATA
>VUQR01026936.1:40238-72425 GCA_015108515.1 Hemichromis elongatus | reverse complement strand
GATTCACTCTACTTTTTTTTTTTTTTTTTATTCTCAGGAGAAAATATTTCACAATATAACGAGATACTTTTCCTCGCAGATTTTCTTCATTATAACTGTAAAACTTTTCCCTCCTCGTCTAACAAAGTTACCTCATTGTTAAAAGATGTTGAAAATCCCTTTGATGCTATAGTGTGATAAGTTAGCTCAGTGTTGCCATTTGTGGGTAGTGCGTTTAAATTGGGTCAAATCATCTTTATGAATATAAGACAGACAATCAGCCTTGACTTAATGAGAGCGTCACCTTAAACTAAGGGGGGGTTAGAGATCAAACGTGTCATGTGCCGTGTTATATATTCGATAACTGTTGTGGCTGTTTGTGTGCACTTGTATTTGTTTTGTTGCCTGAAACATTGCATTTCATGAATACTTGGTATATGATTAACCAAAGGTCGTGTTGGGGTTATGTGTCGAGGAAATTACAGTACGTTTACGCGCAGTCCACTGAGGTGCTCCAAATTGGATTTGGTGCGTTACAAATGTTCATAGCAGCAAAGATCATATTGTGCCTTCTGTTTTGGATGAGTTTTCTAGCCTTCCCTCTTATTACTCCCATCGATTAGATTCATTAAAAGACGCGGAATGGTCACAGAGGGTGCTTCTATTTCGTGCACCAACAGCAGATTGATGACATTAAAAGGAAATAACCTCAAGTGTGTGGCCAGCGTGTCGTTCTACTCCGCCCACACTCCCCGCGCCTCCAACATGTGTCGCCACTCTAATGTGCGATACTGTGCGTTACCGAGGATGCATAAATGGCAGAGGACAGTACGCGCCCCTGGATGTGAGCTGCTGAAGTCGCAGCCACTCCACTCCATGTTTTGCCCTGCCCTGTGCGCTCTGCTCGCTGTGCAGCGTGCGTCTCCGTTGCATTTCGCTTTCCTCACACTGACATGAACACGGGGCAGCGGTGTGTGCGTGCGCTGGAGAAGTTGTTGGCACACTGAGCACCAGGTAGCTTCTTCACGAGGATTTTGCTCAGACTGGGACCGATCTGACTCGTTGGGTATTTCATTTCTTTTCGAGGGGAAAATGAGGTGGAAGCCCCAGCATCTAAAGTGAGGAGTCTCTCTCCCTCTCTCTTAAAAAATGAAAATCTGATCGCGCAGTCTGGAGAAATCGTTCAATCAGGCTTTGTTTTTTGGATTTCTCTTATTCTATCGGATCTCCTATTTCTCTGTGAAACATTATCAAGGATTTCACTGATGTATGCGATGTGGAGACTGCAAGTCGCCTTATGTACTCTGTCGGTGCTGTCCCTGTCATCCGGTGGTGAAAGCAAAGCGCGGAGCTGTAGCGAGGTTAGACAAGCTTATAACGCTAAAGGATTCAGCCTCGTCAATGTACCTCATCAGGAAATATCAGGTAGGCGAACCTGACGAATCATCGAGGCGTTTGGCCCCCTTCACCACGTGTCACGTCTCGTTTCTCCCCCTCACATCAAACAATTTCACAATAATCTCTGCGATCTCTCAGACCTTTAACCATTTAATATGTCCCGTCACTAACATGCTGCATTTCACCCCTCGTTTTAATAACGGATTCATGTAGAGTCCTTCGCGGTTTCATGAAAAGTATCAACCTTTTCTCCTAATATATTCCATGAAGTCGACTTTGTCAAAGCTTTTATCTGAACTTATTTGTCGGTATTTGAAAAGTGTCCAGTGAATGCCATTGCGACTGAATGGGTCTATATATCCTCGATCTCTTTTTTTCTCTCTCTCTTTGAAGGTCGTATGATTCTCTCCATTTCCAAGTTGCTCAGTGGTGAATCACATTGACCTGCCTTTCATTTATTATCCACATTTAAACAGACACCAGAAGTGAGCCACATGCGTAAAAGCATTAGTCATGTTGCTCTTTATGTAAAAATCTCAATCGTATATATATATATGTGTGTGTGTGTGTGTGTGTGTGTGTGTGTGTGTGTGTGTGTGTGTGTATATATATATATAATGTGTATGTGTGTTGCATTTTATGAACAAATTTAAATATTTGGTTACTGCACAAAAACCTAACTTCATTGACCTCTTCTTAAAGAGTTGGCAGAAGTGACAGAAAGAATCAAAGTAATAGTGAGACTCATATGTGAGTGCGTTCTCTGTAATCTGCTAATACACACATTTTGAATCTGTAAATCGGAGCAAGTAACGCACTGACTTTGGAACACTGACACAAAAACATACCTTTGGAAAGTGTCTGCATACCTGTTGCTCATATTCAACAGAAGATGATCATGGAGCTTGTTGTGTTGGATTTGGCTAAATAGTGAGTAGAGTTTGCCAGTAGGGGGCTGTATGCACCCAACATGAAATAGTTCTTATGCTGTGGATTTTATTTGGTTTAGATATTCCTCAAGGCTACAGCTTAGGTTTTAATTCATGCTCTTTGGTACTGCTAAGATATGGGGTTTTATTATCTCTTGTGTAGTGGTAATCACATTTATGGTTAAAGCAAGAAAGGAGATTAGTCAGTAAACATAGCTTGCTTCATCTGAGGGAAGAGGAGAGGCAGAGAGTCCTAAAGTTAATCCCTCTATTGCCTCTTACAGACAAAACGGAAATGCTGTATTGGTAATTGGCAGTGCCATCTCGTAATGATCACAGAGCCCTCTTATATGGTCCTAACATGGTTTTGGCATGATGGGAATATGATGGCTTTGTTAATGATTGAATGTGTGTTTAAGTCTTAGCCAGTGTCTGTATCTTGTATGTGTGAATGTATATTAGGAATTTATCGTATTTCATAGTCTGAAGTAAATGAGTCCAGGGATGCACGGTGGCTTCTGATGTCTTCCTCTTTCCTTTTTTTGATGGTTTGTGATTAAACTGTCCAAAAAAGTAAAATAGCACTAAAATACTTTGGCATTGCAAGGACTCTCAAGTGAACTGTGGTTCAAAGCTTAAGTTCATGTTCAAAGTTTAGTTTTCAAATTTTTGTTACATGTTCGGATTATTTATTCAGTCACATTGGTATTGTAATGTGATCTGACACAAAATTTGTGCCGCTGCTTTTTTATTTATTTATTTTTTTGGTTGACGGTTCTTAAAGGAGTAAATTTTCTTAGCATTTGACCACATGTTAAAGTCAAAGACTGTTGGTTTTATTATAAAGCAAGATGTTTTCAGGGGCTGTGACCAAGTCCTTATTGCAATTTTTTGCAAAGCCAATACTCTACGTGTAATTGGATTTTTTTTTTGTCTCCAAATAACCTTTGCATAAATACAACCGAGGGTAGATATGGGCCTCAGGAGAAGGGATAGTAGAAAGCACTCAATTATGCTTAATTAGCTATGCCAATACAAACGTGTGGTAAGCAGCATGTGCAGCGTTAGTGCTCATCCCTCCATCATTTGCTATGTCATGCTACTGCTATGCCTCTAGATACAAAACACACAGGTTTATTATTTCTGCAGAGGTGGCTTCCTCAGGTTCTAAGCTCCCATTTGCATAAACTAATTATTTTGACAGCTTTCTGCCACTGACAAGCTGAGCTACATTATTTCCGAGGTGAGAAACCCCCATGTTTATCTCTTATGAAATATAACAGGGTGATAATTATTGAATCTACACGTTAATACTAATTAAAATAAAGCTAAAACAATTAATCATAATGAAATGAAAAGAAACAAAGATTGAAAAAACAGACCTTTCCATTGGTTATTTATTTGTGTTTGTTGATTGAATTCTAAGTAGAAGCTCTTTTCCACCCACACAGCGTTAGCTACAGTAAAGAAAGAGTCTGAATGAGTCTCATGGGCTCCGCGGTCATAAAACTTATCCAGAAAGTAAAGAACTTGGTAAACCTTCAGTGCAACTGAGAGACCTCAAATTAATGTCCCATGGATTACAGCTGGCTGATACGTCATTTTTAAAAATCTAAATCTGTTACCAGTAGGAAAAATACCTTTTGTACCTCCCATTTATTTTATAACAAACTAACAAACTACATTTTTTTAATGATACAAAGGCTTGCAGTTATAATGGTTAACAATTATAACCGTGATACAATATCAACACATTTGGTGGAAACTATCCTGCTGCTTTTGGGACAGTCACATTCATTGAACTGTGAATAGATGTAATATATATGTATATATTGCCGAAAGTATTCACTCGTTTGCCTTCACACCCAAATGAACTTCAGTGACATCCCATTTTTAACCGATAAGGTTTAATATGATATGTCGGCCCACCCTTTGCAGCTATATCAGCTTCAACTCTTCTTAGAAGGATTTTTATGAAGTTTAGGAGCATTTACGGGAATTTTGACTGTTCTTTCAGAAACGCGTTTGTGAGGTCAGACACTAATGGATGAGATGCTTGCTCATAGTCAAATTCACTAATTCATCCCAAAGCTGTTCAGGTCAGGACTCTGTGTAGGCCGGCCACGTTCTTCAACACCAAACTCTCTAATCCATGGACGTTACGTTGTGCACTGGTGTTGGAACAGGAAGGGCCCATCCCCAAACTCTTCCTACAGAGGTGCGCGCATAAAATTGTCCAAGATGTCATGTTTTCGTACACTGGAACCAAGTTGCCTAGCCCACACCATAACTACCCCCTCCACCAAACTTTACAATTGGTGCAGTGCAGCCAGACAAGTACTGTTCTCCTAGCAACTGCCAAACCCAGACTCGTCCGCCGGATCACCAGAAGGAGAAGTGTGATTTATCACTTCTCAGAGAACACTTCTCCAGTGCTCTAGAGTCCAATGGCAGTGTGCGCTACACCACTGCATCTGACTCTTTGCATTGTGCTTGGTGATGTAAGGCTTGGATGCAGCTGCTTGGAAACCTTTTCCAAGAAGCTCTCTACACACTGTTCTTGAGCTAATCTGAAGGCTACATGAGGTTTAGATGTCTGCAGGGACTGACTCTGCAAGAAGTTGGTGACCTCTGCACACTATGCTCCTTAATGTGCTCCTGCTCTGTGATTTTTTTATTTGGTCTTTTTCAGGCTTTATTATATAAATGCAGTGAACAGTGACAGGAAATTTGAGGGATAGAGAGAGAGGGAAAGACATGCAGGCAAAAGGGCCACGGGTCAGATTCAAACCCAGGCCAGCCGCCCTCAGCCATACAGTGTATGGTCGCCTGCTCATCCCAGCGAGCTAAACTGGTGCCCGACTACTCTGTGATTTTACGTTGCCTACCACTTCGAGGCTGATTTGCTGATTGTTCCCAATCACTTCCTCTTTGTTATGCTGTAATACAAGTAACACTTGACTTTGGAATATTTAGTAGAAGAAATATACAAGTGACACCATATATATGTGTGTGTGTGTTAAATATCTGTTTGGCACTAAGGCAAACATTAGGTAAATTGACAGAATGAACTCATTTAGATGGAGGTCAGCCACTTTGTTGTTTGAAGAGTGATATTGTTTTGCTTAAGGATTCTTAAGTGCTTTGGTTGGTTTACAGTACGGGAGTAGTGAGATGTAGATGGCAGTAAGAAAAAAATCCTACCAGCTTTAGTTTTCATACAGTAAGAGGTGTCTTGGAAGAGTGCCAAGCCTCTTTGCAAAGAGCAGGTGGGTAGGACAGAGTGGAGGTAGTGAAATACACTGTTGGATCTGAGGTGAATCTGAAAAATGTCTAAAACAGGCTCTTGGACAACTTCATTAAACTCCACCAGGTTGAACTTGCGATTCCTCTACTGCAGTGTCCATGCTATTGATATGCCATCCAGTGCTTGGTGTGTTGTACAGCAGTCAGCCAGCAGTACAGCTAGCCTGTGAGGATCACCCCTGTGCTCGTGTGTCAGCCTTTATAGCATCACACACATTACTGCTTGATTGTCAGGCCTTTGTTCAAAAGCACATCTGCTTGTGAATGCTTCAGTAAGGCCCTGCCATGGAGCTCTTTCTCTGAGGCTTTGCTGTTAATATCAACATCTACTTACACAGAGCAGTTGGGATTCTCACGGGTGGATTCGACTCTTTGCTATGGCTTTCAAACAAAATCGCTCGATGTGCTGCAGTTCCTGTTAGTGCAGCGCAGAGTCTTATGTTTCCCTTTTCAAGAATAACAATTACCTTTGGGGTTCTTCCAGCAGCAAATTTAAAGAATATTATTTGATTTGTCTGAACAAAACAGTTATTAGCTGTTACACAATACAGCATCGTCTTTCCCCGTGTGAGTTCCTGGTGCTCCAGCTCTGTTTATCGTTGTGATCTGTGCTCAGCTGTTGTAGATGCCAAATTCCTATAAACACAACAAAGATATCAGATAACGTGGCTCTTTGTCCTCAATGTTAGGATGCTTGTGAACCTTAAGTATATGTATAGCACAGTTATTAATATTATTGTCAGTACTAAAGTCACTTTGGCTCTTTCACTCTGTATATATGCATGTGTGGGTGTGTGTGTGTGTGTGTGTGTGTGTGTGTGCTTGGGTGCGTGTGCATGTATGGTGAGAGAGAGTGAGATGCTGTGCAAAAGTTTAAGCCCACCTCTTATTTCTTTTTATTCTTCCAAGGAGCCGGACTTTCATGTAATTTTTTCAAAGTGGTCTTGATGAGTAACTGTGCAGGCTTTGGACGTTGGCTGCTTTTTTATTCCAGTCCTTGTACCTCACCATTTGTTTGTTAAGCCATTTAACACAGCCCACTGCATTATTTGAGTATAACACAAGTATTACTCAAGGGGCACGAGACATCACAGCAGTTCCAGTTTTATTTTGTATCTTTAGTCACATTATCTCCCTTTTTTTAGTTGAATCTATGAAGAATGCCAAAGATAACACAGTATTACAAAAATTGTAGTGATAATTCCCGAAAAGTGATTATTACAATATTATACATATTTCAGCATGATGTGCAGTGTGTCCATAGAAAACTGAGGAAACTTGAAGACACTGAAGTGAAGGACAAAAGAAATGGCAGGTTTAAAAAATGATCTACAACAGTTGCTCAGTATATGAAGGCCACGTCTTTAAGAAACAGGAAAAAATCCAGCAAAGACCCGACACAGGACCTGAAAGATGCATCTGACCCTTTAGCTGAACCATCTGCTGTTCACTGAAGCCTCATCAGAAATGGTTTTAGTGGATTTTTGGCAGTCAAGAAGATGTTCTTAAGGTAAACAAACAAGTAGAAAAGACTAAGGTGTTTCAAATTACACGAGAACTGGACTGAAAATGAGCGGTAACAGGTCTGCATCCAAATTTGAAATCTTTGATTCAGAATTTCAACAATATGCACAGAGGAGGTCAGGAGAGAGGTGCAAGAGTGAGCGTCTGAGCCGTATGTCATCTGTAAAACACGGTGGAGGCTCTGTCACGGTTTGGGACTCCAGTTCAGCCAATGGTGTTGGAGAGCTTGTCAAAATTGATGGAATTATGAATGCAGCACAATACCATCAGATTTGTATCCATAGTGCAATACCATCTGGATAGATGCTTCATCTATCAATGTGACAACGATCCCAAATGCACTTCCAGTGCAGTAAAAGCATACCTGGATAGAAAGCACTTCTAGTTTGACATTCACACACTCACACACTGACAGATGCATCGGCGACAACTCCTGATTCAGTATCTTTGCAGTTGCTGTACCTTCTCTACCTATCTGCTTACCTACCTAAATTATTTTTAATTATTTTTTAATTTATTTTTTTTTGTGTGTGTCTGAATGCCTAATCACTAAGTAATGGAAACATTTCAGACCTCTGCTGAAAGTGTGGGAATACTGCTGTAAAAGCCCTTGCCCAGCAAATATCCATATAAAAATTCTGAGGGGCAATTTTTTTCCAAAGCCCATTAAGATACTCTTGGCTCTGCCAAATTGGAAATAAGTCTCTTGCCAGCCTGTATACATCTTCAGAGAGAACAGTTAATTAGATGTGAGGGAGATTAGGCTATGCGCGTGTGTACGTGCGTCTGCCTGTGTGTGTATTTGCAGCAGTTTAGCCTCACTATCTGGGTGTTTCTTTCGCTTTGCATCTCTATTGTAGTAGAAAATGACAAAAAGTGTTTTGTTCTTCATTTGCTGAGACAGATTGTGTGCATGGTTGAGCTAAATGAGTTTGATTGTGAATCCTCCTGTGGTGCTGTTCAGATATGGTGAAAGGATGTCTGACAGTTGTCCTGACCTGGAGAATCTGTCAGCCCTCTGCAGGCATTCATCCCTGAAATGCACAAGGTCTGCAAGCTTTCTGGAACCTTCCTCTGTACCATGTGTGGCTTTTTCTTTTTTCCCTGAGTAGTGTGAAAAGCCTCCGGGTAGCGTAGGAGCCTGCTATAGCGCTTTTTCCAGTTTTCAATCAACTGCTGGCCTAAATCAGTGATGGAGGGGGGGGGGGGATTAAGAATCTCTACCCTCTCAAGCCTTGAGAGGAACTAGAAAATAAGCAGTGTGGGGTGTGATTGAATGTTTTGGAGCAGAGACAATGGAAAATTAGCATTAATTGATGATTAATGAAATAAAGCTTTCCTTGTAATGGAGAGCATTATCGAGTAACCACGTGTTGAAACCAGCTCTGGGATACAAGAAGGAAGTTTGAACTTGAAGGATTAGTGATGTTTTGTGGCATTTGTGTGATTTTGCACTGTCGAAAAGTATTCAACGGTGCATCTGCTGCTAAGCACATACACGCCGTCACGTGTGGCATTAGTCCACTGTGGAAATTGTCCCCCTCTAGGATTCCTCTGTCAGCGGGTGAGGGGGCTGCAGTAAAAATAAGCGGTGTCACATTGTCAAATAATTGGTTAACATTGGGAAATAAGATGTGTTTATACATGATTACATGGCTGGTAGCCTGCTGATGTTTCGGGTTTGACCTAAAGCCATATCAAACACATTGTTTACTGCACGGCCAACACTAATCACTTCTATTCTACCCTGTGGCCAAGCAAGAGTTTGTGGCTTTCTTACAATTAGTTATTATGTACATTAGAGAAGCATTGCATTCTGTTGTTTTTATTGCCATGGTCTTTCTTTTTACCCACAGAGCCCTTTGCCTCTAGAGGGAAGCCTCTGAATAGAAGTCCCAAGCCTGACACCAATGATAGGGCTCAGTGAGATGAGAGCCACACGGTGCTCTGGGAAAGCCACATGGGTATATCACATCGAGGTGTCAAGGATGCAAATACATTTCACACTGGGGACTCTTTATTTGTGTTTTTCAGACACAGACGTGTACACATGGCTGAGGTGATTTGTTAAAAAAAAGCCACCCCTCAGAGACTTGGAAGTAAACAAGCATTAAGAACAAATAAACATTGTGTACCAAAATTGTCATGGAAACTTCAGATGCTGTCAACAAATGCAGACAACGATGGTGTCACAGGCATCACAGAGCTGACAATGAAACGCTTGTTGTGTTAAAGATACATAGAGGCTGTCTACCCCTCAAAGGCCTCGGTGGTGGCTTAACTGTAGTGAAACCACAGGGGGCTGTTGTATCAAAATCAATAGGGCAGATGCGCCAACATCTAAATGTTTTTCACAACAAAGAAAGCCACAGCAGAACAAATTATGTATGAAAAATAAATATTTCAATATGATAATTATTTAATCGCTCTTGTTTTTCTTTTTTCTAACAAAATTAAATAAAAGAACAAGGACTGAAAAATAAGAAACACATCGTTATGTCAGGTCAAGTAAAAAAATGTCTTGAGATTTGTCTTAAATTCTGGTGCGTTGGCCGTTCCTTAATGCTTTTTCAGCATGTATGTAGGTTTTTACTCTGAGTCCGCTGGCCTGGTGGCAGATAGAGTGCATGCTTAAGGCACTGCTGGATTGGCTTAATTTTTCTGAGCTGGATGCTACATCTATGGTAAACAGAGATGGGCGTTTTACTGTAATTCGATTACTTTTTTCAAGTGACGAGTAATTTAAGGGATTACTATTGCAAAAGAAGTAATTAGATTACTGTTACTTTGCCGTAAGCATGCTGCTTTACTAAACCGTGATTTTGTTAGTGAGAGTATCTCGTCGACAACGACGTTAGCATGTACGACACCCGTGGCAGACACATGCGTGTGTAGATCACTAATGGAAAATATGGAGTGCAGGCGAGAGTACAACCATGCAGTATTTAAAGCGTGGACCTACTTACATTACTTTAAGTTTTAATTCCTAAAAAGTGACAAAAACATTAGCGTCCGCTGTACACTCAGCATGGGAAGAAAACTTATTTCTACAGCTAAAAATTAAACTTCAAATCTGAGCAAGCACGAGGAACCCCCGGATCCCCCGCTGACTTGGCTGCTGCAGCACCGGGCAAACCTCCACCGGCCCCGCTCCTGCTAAACACGTGAAAATAGATTGACGAGCGACAGGACTTAGTGGTGCTGAATCTTTTATTTTATTTATTTTCTGCTGTCTTTTACTCGCATCTATTTGAAAGAGTGAGTGTAAACACAAAAAACTATTTTATTTTATATGCTGGAATATTCAGAAAATAGGTTTAAATGTTAAAGAATTTCTTCCAGTCAAAGACAATTGTGTATAATTAAATTTTTGCTTGATGATGTAATTCGAATAAAATTAAAAGATTAAAACTAATAAAACAATTTTTAAAAAGAGACTTTTCCATTTGATTCAATTTTATATGATTGATTATGCAGAAAAAATAGTATAAGGCTGAAAGATCTATTGTTTCATTACGTATTCAGGTTGGGTATCATGTTTTTAAAAAGTAACTAAGTAACTACTTGCTTTTCAAAATAAGTAATCAGTAAAGTAACAGGATAACATTTTTTGAGAAGTAATCAGTAGTTAGCTACTAATTGCTTTTTTCAAGAACTTGACCAAGACTGATGGTAAATACGTTAGACGCTTAGGTAGCCAGAGCCTGAAATGTCAGCAAACAACCAACATCCAGCTTCAAAGCAATGAGTGACTCACCCCAAAATACACCAAGTAAAGGTGCCTGTTTTATATGTTGATTTAACATGTCTGGTGACTGGATTGAAATGTTTTTTGGTCCTGATACTTTGTGCTGCCTTTTCTTGGAGTCAGTTTCAGTTTGAGGGAATTAAGTGGCAAAAAGAGAAAGGCAGCTGCCCGTGTGAGTTTGCGTGCTGCTCCCACTTCTCTCATTCCCAAACCATACAAAAAAATAAATAACTGAAAAAATAAATAAATTAGCTAAATGTCATTTGCACTTGTTCATCTAAACAGTCCTCATATTGTCTGTCAGTGTGCTCTAATGTTTCAAAATATGTTTTTTGAGCCCAGTTCTTTGGTTTAGGCGGTCTTAACAAAAGATGTGAAACTGCAAGCCTGCACCTCTCTAGTGAATAGATACTGCCTCACAAAGCAACAAGACAAGAGGATATCACAGTTCCAACATTGCAACACTCCTGACAATCTGCTGTAAAGTGTATTTTCAAATAGCAGCAGTTGTTAGTCAGCATAAGACATGCTGTTCCAGTTATAAATTAGGAAATTTATACTGATTACACAAGTTCACGACCTAGTTTAGTGTGATCTCGTTTGCAGCTTTGAGGTGGAGAGACTAATTGGAGGTCGTTATTATTTTTATATTAATGCAAATCTGTAGAGGGCAGATCTTAACCCTCCCAGTCACATTTGTGGGCTTTAATTATAACATTAAATAATAGGCTTTGCAGTGAAATGCCTTAGGGGATATAATGACTCTGTTTTTGTGTCAGAGGTCTGCTCCGTCTTCTTTCACCCGGTGTTACATAATTTCTCGGCCGTATTCCTTTCACACAGAAATATATGAGAGCAGCAATTAAACTGCCCCCGAATTTTATTATACACTTCTGGTAAAATCTACACATTAAACTCCCGACGACATAGCAGGAGAGAGAAGATTTCCAAAAAGGCGTTGCAATTTAGATATTAATTAAAACGATTCTGCTTGCCTGAAAAAGAATGTGCAGTTTGATGAGTGTGTTGTAATAGCTCCGGAGCCATCATCCCGCATGTATCATGGCTCTGTGTATTGCATTTTCTTCTTCTTTTTTTTCCATAAAATTAGGTTGTAATGAGGCATGTTCGATGTACAAGTTGCAACTTGCTAAAGACATCGTATCTCATCTGGAACTAAAGAAGTACAGTGGGGGGTGAGCCAACAGATCATTTCAATCACCCATCCTCGTAGCTGTTGTGAATGTACAGCTACAAGTCTTACAGGAAAAGCTCTCTAGGCTCACTAGACTCACACCGCTGACTTGAGTGGCGCCACGTGGTGCTGCTTCAGGGAGCCCAGCGATGACAAATGTGATAAGCTTATGTAGTCTTAATGTTTGTCAGTCAAAGAAGGTTGATGAGGCTTGATGAAGAGTACCGTCTGCATTAACAGTTTCAGCTCTGCTAATTCAAGTGCTGTTGGAAAGGAGGCGTTTCAGAAAGGCTTATTAGGACTGAACAGCCGATGTCCAGTGTTTAAATTTTCTGAACTCCTTCATTTCTTTACTTGTATGATGAAACAGGTGCCATTGTGATGCTTCTTGGCTCGTCTTTGTTCTTTGGCAGCTGCAGGGTGCTCGAATATGAAACGATGCCAGGCTCATCTCTTGCTCCCAGAACCCTGCTGTTTTGTGTCCCCTGTGTAAGCTGCCGGTAAATGAGTGGGCTGGTCAACTCACACCCCGGGGCTCTACCGCGGGCTCTTCAGACCACCAGCTGTTGTGTTTAGGACTGAGTCATGCACCAGTTAACATGATGAATCCAGAGAATGAGTACAAGGCTTTAACCTCACTGTACGCTTCTTCCTCTTCCCTTCTAGCCTTTACTATTAAACCAGTGTGATAAATGCACTAAAACATAAGGAAATAAATACAGCTGTACAAAGTTTTCACCAAATGTCTTGAAGGTACGAGTGAGATATATCTTTAAGTAGTTTATTTTAGGATTGTTGGTTAAGCACTGTGAAGAAATTGATTGAAGAAGAACATTAACACACAGAGAGAAAATGACTTAAAGACAGGTCCAGTAAATTAAATCAAGTTAATTAATTAATTGAAGTCAGTTTATAATACTGTTTAAAGTTGCACTTGCATCAATTTATATGGATGAGTTCCTCTGATAATATTTTAAAAAGTAATTAGAAGAGAAAGGCTGACAGCTTCTGTCGATATCAGAGTCACAAGTGCGGCTAGTTTCCAGAAGAACTACTCGTATTGCCAGTCCAACCTCAGTATGCAATATATTAAAATTTACAGATAAAAATAGTCCAGGAGCAAAGCTACAAATAGTGGGCGGCACGATGGTGTGGTGGTTAGCAGCATCACCTCACACCGAGTGTGAACTGAGTTTGAATGCACCAGCCAGCTGGGGCCTCTCCCTTTGCCTGTGTGGGCTCCCTCTAGATACTGCTTAAGTCCGAAAGGATGCACAAAATTGATTCATTGGCCCCAATTATGAATCTGAGTGGGAATGATTGTCTGTCTTTTTGTGTTAGGCAACCTGCCCCTTATCCTGCCCCACAACAACCCTGAATTGGATAAGCAGATGCATGGTTGTTGCTTACTTTCTTGACAATGACCACTTCCTCCATTTCTCCCTATCAGATATCCAAAGTGATTTACCAGATTTTTATAACCTGGGTTTACAGTGAACAAAGCGTCAGCCTTGACCAGGCAGCTGTACTCATGTTCTGAAATAAATCTTTACGACACAAGCATTATTGTACTTCACTCCAGAATGAGTTGTCAACCCTCTGCAGGCTTTCATGCGCCTTGTGAGTTTGCTCTCATCTATCTCGTGTCCTCCAGAAGAACGCTGACATGATGACCATTTATCTGAGCATTAGCTGAAATGAAAAAAAGAAAGAAAAGCTATTTCAAATTCACAGACAAGTGAACAACACCTGCAACACCTCTTCTTAAAGCTGTGATTTAGAAATCCATAGCTTTTTGTGTCCTTATTTCCTTATACAGTGTTCACCACAGACTGGTGTAAATTTTGTTTGGAAAATTGGTCACAAACATTACCTATGACAGAGGCATGTAGCTATACAATATACTGTAGCCCCACTTTAATAAACTGAATGCATGACTGAAACTAGTAGCCATAATACGCACTCAAGTGCTTGACTTACATGATGGGATATCATTGACATTTATTAGAGAGGTCTTCTAATGCACACTGGTTCCAGATGCTAGGTTTGTAGTCGAAGAACTCCAATGCAAATGCTAATTTAAGCAATAATGCATAAGAAATGGAGTTAAAAGGTGTAGAATGAAGGTGCTGGTGGGTGGAATGCTAAAAGCTTGACGAGTACTCCTTGTAAATGTGAAGGAATAAATTGTGTTGAAGTTTGCCCACCACTTCCCAACAACTGCTGGTAACTAGGGCATTATTAAACTGATTCATGGTTCTTTCAGTGCATGTTTAAGAACATTGGTTTATGGTTCGAGAAAGGCTGCAGGCTTAGTGGAGATAAAATGTTAGTAGAGAGCGAAGCGTGACCTGACAGGAGCCAAACCACACTCACCTTCTTATTGATTTTGAACATAGTACCGTTATTATTTCCCTCATCTACAGTTAATTAAAAGAATGAGTTAGTGCGTAAATTGAATCTCTAGAAGGTATTTTCAGTAATTACCATTATGCAATGTTTTTAAATATAAACAAATTATTTTATCTGTATATACGCAACAATTTGTTGTAGATGTACTAATGTGTGTATGTATATACAGACACTCTTACAATAAACAGAGAGTTTTACTTTGTTCTTGCCGTTGCTGCTAAACTGTTTCTCTTTTTCCCACAAGAATTGCTTTCTAAGGTTCATGTCAATTTCCTACAATTTGTGATATAGCTTTTTTCATATTTCCAAATCTGCAATAGCTTCTCATTTAACTAAAATGTTTTTTCAGGTACAAGAACTGGCTAGTACTTATATTTTATTGTGTGAAATGGAAATGCCTCTAGTACGTATCATTGTTTCAGCAAAAGAGTTTTGGAGAAAAAATAAGAAAAGAAAAAAAGTGTCCTTTGGGATTTAACCCAAACAAAACACCTGTATTGTGTGGGCATACAGTAAAAGTACATATTTGATCATAGATGTACTGAACAGACTGTAGATGTAATTACCTCATCTGTCTGCTATGCTGTCAGTTTACATTAATGGAAGCAGAGATAATCGCAGCAAAACAATCTGCATATTGTCTCTTGTATTTTCATATTCAAAGTGTTCTTTATTAGCACACAGGCTGAGGATGAATGAAGGGAAGAACTGGTAAAAGATTGGCAAATGCATCATGAAATTATGACATTTTCCTGTGAAGCATATTTGTATCTATACATTACTGTAACACAGTCGGTTTTCCAACTTTTGGAAGTTATCTGAAAGTTAAAAAATCTTTCAGTAGTCTCCAAGTGTGGTAACATATGGTTGGAGCAATTGTGGGAATTATCTGTGTCATCTTGTTTGGACATATTCAATTTGGGTCTCAAGCCCCTGTGGAAAAAAGTTGAAAGTGGGTGATTTGGGTGATGGAGAGGAGATCCAGATGGCAGAGCAGCAGTAAGATCAATCATGCTTGATGCATTTTTCCCACTTCAACATGCAGACAGATGTGAGTTAACTCAGTAATTGGGTTTACTTCCAGTTTGTGGATTTCTGTTGACAAGTAATAACACCATAAAAAGAATGTGCAAGCATGCTCGCAAAAGCTCTTAAGTGTGCATTGTTTGATGTGTTATTCCTTCCTACCAAATAAAATTACCATTGATCATCTTTGCAGGTTTAATAGGCCACAGGAATGAAACTGTTTATGGTTAAGTTCATTTTCTAAATAAAGATGTACTTGCAGGATATAGAATCCTTTCTGCTAATGTCAAGACTAAATTAATGAATCCTGTGGCTCCAGCTGTTAATTTAACTATTGATTAATTTAGAAATTAATTTCTTTGACTCTTTTTAAAAAATAATTTAAAAACATTTTAATAATAAAAAGGTTAAATATAATAATAATAATAATAATAATAATAATAATAATAATAATAATAATAATAATAATAATAATAAATGTACCACTGACAAAAGATATTTATGGAATAGCACAAAGAAAGAAAACATGGACCTGTTTGTGATCTTAGATCCCAATAGTTGGGAATTCAATTTGTTATTAGATCAGCTGTTAAATTCATTAATTATTTCATGTTTATTACGTACAGTTTCATTTTCAGTGTAAGTTAGTAACTTTGCTAACAGTCTGATTTTATTGGGAAGTTAACACTAAAGAATTTACATAGCAACCTTTTAGGTGCTAGGGAAAATTAATAAATGCGTAGTGTTTTTGTTTTTTTCTGCACTTAGTGACTGACCACAAATAGTCGTGGTGACCAACTGATCACCCAAAAGTGACCACTTTATGATCACACGGCAGTTGCGGTCCAACTTGGACCGGCTGCAGACACAGATTAGTGAAGGCTGGCAAATAATTGCTAATTCATAAACATAGAAAGATTGCAAACACGTTGCAATCAGTCTGAGTTAGTTTGCACCAGTGAGTTAATTTTTCTGCGATGTGTTTCTTTGCAGTAGGGGACTCGACTCAACTGGTTGTTAAGTGATTTTATTTTGGTTATGCACCTTTTGACTACAGTATAACAGTGTACTGTTATAGGATATACTGCCTAGAGCCTACCACATGTCATTTTGCAGTTTAACCATCATCTTTCAGCAATTACATCACTATTTGTGGAGAAATCTCTCCTCAAACCCCACCTTCAGGCTGGATTCTGAGTACAAGTAGTTAATGTGAATTTATGTGTATGTAGATAGCAACAGATTTGCGATATTTTCTGATTTATTACTGTTCATTCCCGTATTACATGTAATTCCCAGCTTTACCCCAATCATCTCCATCTTTTTGCCATTTTATTGCTGTCTAAAGACTAAATTATAGTCAAGACAGCAACTGACTGCGATTGGTCACACACCTGGTCCCCATCTTCAAAGCGACAATTTCAAAGGAAACGAGATCACAAGTCCATTGCGTATGATCGCAGATATTTTGTTTATATCTTGGTTTTCCCCCAGTATGAGTGTAGCAATCTGTAGCACCATTTGAGTATTCAAAGTTTGCCAGGACTATCCAGGAAACTAAAGTCAACTGATACAGAAAGCAGCAGGAATCAGGAAACACTGACCACAGTATGTCAGCTTAGTGGGAAAATCTATTTCGATTGACAGCAATAGCTTTATTAAAATATGCTATTCATTATCAGCATATGAGTAACTGTTGACAGTTTCAAGATAAAGCTTTCCAATATTTTGCAGTGTACCTGACCCATACATAGATTTGAACACAAAATAAATTTCTTGAGAGACACTTGAGTGTGAAAGTCTGTCAAAGGGCAAAGGTTCAATTATATCCAGTCATTTGAAAATGTCACTTTAGAGAGGCTTCAAACTGCACGATGTGTTTCAGTGTCTTTACTAATTCTGAATTTCTAAAATGTTTTAAATGAAAAATGGCAGAAGGTAATGAAAAATATGATGTAGACTAGTGTATTGCAGAAAGTGAGCTGGACCCAGTGTATCATCAGACAGTTGGTAACCCACTTTTACTTTGCATTTTAAATGCTTCTTAGATCGGTGTAGGGAAAAAGCCGGTCCCATTACATCCAGAATGCCTTTGATTGCAGTCATTCATTATGTTTATTTTAAAAGTTAACATTTTATCTGGAGTATTAATCCCACAATAGTACGTTGGTTTGCTCAAAGCTATTTTTTTCCTCGTTATGAACATTACACAGCATTCACACGGTCTTCCATCATTCAGCAACCTTTAATTCTGTTTGCAAGTTTGATTGAGCTCCATTTTGCCCTCTAGTGTAGGTCATGTCAGATGAATAAAGGGCCTTTAAAATGTGCCACAGCCCGAATAAAGAAAGTATAGTCAAGGCTCAGATGTGAAAGGGGACCTTAGCTGTACTGGAGTCAATAGATCTCAAAGATAGAGGTGTCAACCTTTCACATGCTCAAGCAGTCTTTTAGCTATTACTGCCCAGTGTGCTGAACCTGGCCTGTGCCATTTAGTATAAATAGAGGAGAGAAAGAGAGAGAGAGAGAGAGGTGGAAAATGGAAAGACAATAACCACCGGTATAACTAGTGTCAGGGACTGAAATTCACAGACATGTCAGTGTGGCTGGATTTGTCATAAATAGAAGTGTACATTTTCTTTGCAGCTTAAATAACCTTTACTTTGAAGGGAGTCTGGCTGTTCAATATATAACATTAACATTTAAAGGCCTTTTCCGGAAGAGCAGACAAAAGAGTCTCTAATCGCACTTCTGATTATTCAGTAATATAGATAAATGTACGGTAATGGAATAATATTAGCACTGTAATGTACTCTATAGAGTATGTGTAATGTACTCTATGTGAGTATATGTTAAGAAGATAAAGGATGTATAATTTTGGGTTATTTGAAATTAAACGAATAAACTTTGAGTTTAAATAAAAAAGGTTAGAGTTAGGATTGGGTTTGGGGTACTTACACATGACTGATTCAAATACCTTAAAAGTAAGGATGCTATATAAAAATGTCATATATGGTTAAAATAATAATAATAAAACCATTCATCTAACCCTACACAATCCAAAGCAAACTATTTACTATTCAAGCAATCATATAATTTTAGTCATATTTTCAAGAAGCAGCATGTTAAAGAAGTAGAAACTTAAAGATGACATCCATGACACAAATGTGACAGTAGTTCAGTAAAAAAGTGAACAGCTGCGCTTTTGTGCCCGTAATCCTTCATCCACTGATATTCAAATAGATAGATCATTTTGATTTATTTTTATTTCCACTGTGTTGAATGGCTTCCTGGGGTTTGACTGAATGCTTTTCGCCCTGTGTGTGTACCGGATAACAATATACCTGTTGGTATGTAAAGCTGTGTAGCAAAGCGAGCGGGGGATTATGAATGGTATCTGCGCTAAAAGCAAAGAAACAAAGCTAAAATCAAATTGCGCCATGGATGACATATGAGATGGAGGCAGAGTAACTTCAGTTGGTGAATTAAAATGTCAAGAGCGTGAACCTGTTTCTGTAGGCCTGCGCTCTCATTCATAGTCAGCGAGTCTCTGTGCACAGTGGTACTTTATGGCAGCTGGGATATAAGAGCCGAGAAGAGCCAATATTCTGGAGGCAGCCTCAATGAGGCTGGAGCAGGAATCTGGTGGTAGATCAATGATAATAAATGTGATTCATTCAAGATGGTGCTTCCTAGTTATCGAGCGTGGCTATGCTGTGGCGTGAAAACCGCAGTAACTGGCAGCGGGCGAAGATATGCCGGAACCTGCTGAAAACAAATCCAGATTTCAGTCTAAGTACGAGTTACTTGTATAGTATCTCCTGTATAGAGCGGACCTAGACTCTTGGTAAACTGTTTTCTGGCCAGTTAATTTAGAATACATTTCACCCATTCGTGCAGCCATTAATTTCACTTACTGCTTCACTACATCTTTTTATGAATTTTCAGCATGAATGAATACTGCTGTCTCTCTCTGTCTCTCGGATGCTCGCTCTCTCCCTCGACTTGATGATCTGTTGGCTTGTTTGGCATGGAGCTCTGGCAAGAACCTCCTCCCTTTATAAATGCTGGCAAGAGTGGTCAAAAGATGTACCAGATGGCACCACCCATATGCAGTTTGCCCTTTGGCCAGGTAGACTAATGAATCCTTTTGAGAGTTAATCTGGCATTAGACTCTCAGTGGGCGTAGAACCCACACTTTTCCCACAGCTGCCGTGAAATAGTCTTGAGATTTTGGGTTTCCCTTCATGTTTTGTTTGAAGCTTTAGAGATAAGTTAAATCTCTTTAGCATTTTAAAATTGTTACAGCTGACATCTATGCTACATATACAGTTTCACCTTAATGATGGGCATTTATGGATCTGTCATTGATGTGAGCTACACTGATATCACTGGGTTTAAATTGGTGAAAATCTTTATTACGCTAAATACAATCATGAAATGTAATTATGCCAAAGTGAAACTAATTCTGCTGCCTTATGTTTGAGCTGTTTGAATGGGCTGTGGGTTTGACTAACATCTCCATTACTGTTGCGGTACTTTGGAACTTGACACAATTAAACGGACAGTGCATACTGGAGATGTTGGGAACAGACTGACCCACTGAACCTGTTTGTGATCTTAGATCCAGACTGTAGAGGTCAGAGGGGAGAAGCTTAAAAAAAAATAGCCCAATAGGCCAGCTCAAACTGTGGAAAAGAAGAATAGTAGAGCGATGTTTCGTTTTCATTGTTGCATCAGATTCTTCACATAATTCGATCTACTATGTTGAAGTGAGTGCCTCAGGACCTCCTTAACTTCAGCTTTGATGCTTTATCCTCAGGTTTTCCTTTGAAGCCTTATCATGAGTTGGCAAAGTGACTGAGACTAATCGGAATTCATCTCGGCACGCCATGACTATTGAGGTCCCCCACCTTGTAGCACAACAACACAATATACAAACTCACCCACCCGAAGACCAAGCAGATCGGTTACCGAGCAAACACCAGTGAGGGTTGCATGTCCATGTGTGCCTCTGTCTACCATCGCTTTGCATTCAGCCATTCTTGCATTCTTTTCACTTTTCCCCACTGGCCTTGATATTTGTTGCCTGTGTTTACTTGCTGTCTATGAAGAAAAAGGAGAAAAATATTTCACCGTTGTGGCCCAAGTTTTGTAAACATGCTTGCGTGCCCCCCCGCAGCACGATAGCCACGATTTTTCTTTGGCACAACTTCTTTTCTTTTTTCTCAGGGAAGCAGTCAACATTTTACAGAAGTCTGCACTTCTCTACTCAAAAATAAAAACTCTTTCAGGAAATATGAACTTTACATTAGAGAACCACTATTCCTGCTTACACATTTGTTTTTGTTAGTGTGGGAAAAGAGGACATATCGAATTTCGTTGCAATACATATATGCGCACACTAATATCAGCTATTTATAAGGGTTAATAGCCAAAATAAGTAATCAGCTATTCACTGGGCTGTTCTCAAACCAACCAAGCTTTTTTAGTTGACAGCTGTGATTGCAGAAGAAGCGGTAGCTACTAGTTGAATTTGGTGTGATTACATGTCATCCTTTAAAATATGCAAACCTGGTTCAAACTGGAATTTGTATCAGCTAAGACTGTCATTTTACCACCAGCTGATACCGCTGCTTATAATTATGAATAATTTAGCACTCGTCTTCACAAATGTTGCAAAAAATATACGCTTTTCAATGTATACAGAGCTTTTTTTTTTTTCCCTTGACATCCTAAAACTGCTTTATAACTAATTTATTATAACAGAAAATGTAGGCAGCATTTGCCAAAAGAAAAAAGCTGTCATAATAAAGTGGGCTGTGGTGTGAGGAAAACTTCAGTAAACTGGTGTTGCTGTCAATAATTTGATCCCTCAAGTCAAGAAAACACTTGTATGTGTGAAGGCAAATCTTTGTATTTGTTGTGAGAAACGGTTACCTAGTCTTGTACATACTAAATGTAACCCTCAGTGGCAGCCCTCTGCTTTAGTGCATCTGAGACACTTCTAAACTCAGATCTGTTGCGTGTCACCGGGGAATGTGCTCCAGTTGTTGCGTTTTTAACATCACACGGCTGCCTAACAAACTGTAGGCTCTGCTGCCAATTTTAATGAACCACTGTTAGAAAGGATAAGAAATGTGCCATCCTTTTTGCTTGCCCATTAGGCACGATTGCAGCATATGCCTCGCCTGCATGTGAAACCTCAAACACACTGAGTACATGCCTCTTTAACATCAAGGGATATGAAGCCAAAGGGAACCGAGGCCGTATACACGGTCGCTGAAATAAACCATGCCATATGAAGTTAGTTCTTTAATCTGTGCTTGATCATGCCTCCAGGTCATCTACTTCTTTCCACTGACCTACATATTCCTAGTTAGCAGTTAGTCTGTGTGGTTGGTTAAAGATAGATATCATTTCAAAATCATCTTAAAGTAACATTTATAATGGGTTCGGGGAACTTTGGATTCTGTGTAAGCGTCTGTGTGGCTGATTGCATGTTAAACGGGCATCGAGTGGGCCCATCTGTTCGTTGTCTGAGTCTAGTCAGCAGTTTCACCTAATTATAATGCTACGCCTCAGTCATGTTTTGGACATCGCGAAGATAGTGATCGAGAGCAAAACAAACAGGTCTGCGCAGTAAAGAATCTAAACGAAACAATGAGCGTTTGATTGTATTTTGCAAGCAAAGCAATATTTCTTTTGCCTCACTTCTTCCTGATTAAGGAACATTTGAGTTAACGCCAGAACATTTCACTATAAAATCCCCAAAGAAGATCACCATTTGTCCTTAATTATCTTGCTTTCTGTAATTACATACATTTAAATCGCTAATCAGCTCGTTCTGAAAGATGTGCCGCGGCGCCTTCTGACATCTGCGCTCGAGGACAGAGCGGTACATTAGAAAACTGGACTGGGTTGAACATATGAGCGACAGCTTTTATCGTCCTTTTTTTTCCAGGGATTGCGTAACTATTTGCTCCCAAGTCATCTGTGATTAAATGCGTCATGTAGAGTGTGTGCGTGTACGCTTGTGTGTGTGCTCATCTGTGGTTTTGATCATGTTAGGAGTATAATTAATGAGGCTGGTGAGTGCACGTTCCAGACCTAAAGCTAACTTTGTTGTTTTTACATTTGCATGGGAGCCAGCTTCTCTGTGTGTGAAAAATCTGATACGACACCATCATATTAGCACTTCTGTCAGCATTGTCACCACAGGCTTCTATACAGTATGCAATTCTCTGCTGCTCACTTCGTCAAAGTCAAACTATACACTCATTTTTCCCTTTGCCTATTAGGATGTCAGAAATAGATTAGGAGTTGACAGATATGTTTTATTCAAGCAATATCAAACACAATAAGTGGTAATCCAGGAGACGGTGAGTGAGATTTGAATCAATATAAATGTACAATAAAATCTTGAAAATAACAATAATTCCAACTGTTTGTTGAAATGCATTTGTTAGCTTATGCTGTATAATCTTTAATATTTATGCTGAGGGCCTTGTGGTAAAGTGGTTAGCACTGTTGTCTCAGTGCAAATCTAATGATTCACATCTAATGGTTGGCTGGGCCCTTTCTCTATAGAGTTTGGATGTTCTCTGTGACACTCAGTATTAGACTGTAACACTAGGCACTTGCGTGACATGCGTGTTGGCTTAATGACCCAATAAAATGCTAAAGATGCCGTGTGAATATATATGTGGAAAAGGTGAACGTGCTTGTAGTGAGTGGTCAGGAAAACCAGAAAAAGTGTTTTTCCATTTAATTATCCAGAAATATTGAGTCCAACTTAATATTCAAGTGCAATGATCCTCATAGAAATAGATCACAGGATTCTATGTTTTCTATTTATTATTATTATTTTGTTTTGATAATATCTGCTATCTCACCTTTGAAACACGCTCTGCAAATGCATCCATCAAACAGTACTCCCCGGGCAAATGTTTAACAATTTAGCTGTGACATTACTCAAGATCACAGAGTGGTTGCTACAGACAGAGAACAGGCAGCCGCATTACAGACAGAGTGCTGCATTTTAAAATTAATACATTTTATCGGTAATTTGTAAAATGTGGAGACATTAACGTCTTTTTAATAAATGTCCAAAAGTTTCAGCAGCAGCAAAAGGTGTGGCGCCGTTACTGATTTGGCGGGCCACTTTAACGGATGCTACGGATATGCGCCGGGATTGTTCTCCGCTTGCCCCTCTTAACCTGCAGTGAAATTATGTGTCACCCTCCCCTCTGCCCTCATGCTCCGCTTTCATGCAGCTCTTTGTAAAAATCTGTAACACTACTTATGTGAGCAAACAGAAACAACAGGGCGATATTCCTTTTCAGTTCACTGTGATTTTTATTATCTCTCCAAATGAGATTTTGAATTAAACAGATTAGCTTTATTAGATAAACATAGGGCTGCTTTATTATAAATGTCATAGCGCAGAAAGTGCTTTTTATCCAGCTTTTTTTTTTTTTTATGTATATTCATTTAAATGTTCAGCAACAAATGACCAGACTAATTTATATAGGAGCAGTAAAGCTAAAGAGTACCTTACAGCTTTGAGAAAAGTGGAAAGTGGGTGTGAGCGAGCTGTTGCCAGCTAGGTAGGCACATTAATTCTTGTTATTCACCTTGTAAATGTACTTTTATAAGAAGAACCTTTGTGCTTTTTGCCATCCCTGTCTTTTTGTTGTGTCCACCCCCACGTCTTCATTTTTGTTGGCACTGTTGGTATTGAGTCTTACAAGTTTAACTCTCCCTGACAGAGACTGTGCACAAGTGTGATCTCGCAAGCGTGCAGCATATTGACAGCATGGTTTCAAATTCCATCTCGGGTCCAAAGCAGCCAGCTAGAACAGGACAGATATGGTCTAGTGAGCCAAAATCCCATCTAGATTTGGGGGACAATTACCTCCAAAGTTCACTAAGGTAGGCTTTTATGTTTGCTTCTTTTTTTTCTTTCGGAAAACAGCACACACACACACACACAAACATTAGGAAAATGTGCAGCAAAGTTTTATGCATAAAAGTACTGAACCGGGTTTTTGATGTTGTTGCCAAACGTTTTGGCATTACTGCTTTATTTATTCTGCTATTTATCTTTGTGTCTGTATTGTGGAAAGCAGGAAGACAATACACAGGTGAGAAAAAGAGAGAAGGGAAAACACGTGAGATAAACTCAAAGTAGCAGCACCATAAACAGGCAGCTCACGCCCGTGCCTGCTTCTCACAAAGTTCTATTTTATGTTGCTTTACGACAACAGTTTTCAAAACAGGAAAGTAGTTGGATATGTCAAATTATGTGTTTATACCAAAACAAGACTGAGAGATGAATAGAGTGGTGCACAGCCTATGAAAGCTAAAAGCACCGCGGATTCCTTTCAGCTGTCATTCACGCTTAAGGACAGCTTTGTCTGTTATTGATTTTTTTCTTTTCTTTTCTTTTCTTTTCTTTTTTTTTTTGGAAACGCTTTAGTGGCCAAGAGTAGTATTCTACCTGCATCGACAAGTAAAATTCATTTATTGCATCAACGGAAACTTCAAATTGAATTTGACTTACTTCAGAGTCACAGAGCTTCACATAACAGTGTGGAGAAAATGCAGTTTTCCTCAGCTTATCCATCATTTATGACAATAAAAGTTTATATTTCTGTGCCTAAGTCATCCCAGAGTCGTGTTTCATGTCCGTGTAATTTAAGATGCCAAAAAAACACGGTGAATGCCTTTTTTTTTTGGCCATTAGCCAACCAGCTGATACCAGCTGAAAAATCTTCATAATTCTTTGGCCCCTCAGTTTAATAATGTCCCTGTTTAAACAACAACGACTGACAATGTTGAACTACACTGATACTTTACCTCTGTCAGTGCAACCAAAGCTAAAAGACATGAAACGTGACTGAAAAGCCAACAATATCAAAGCTGTATGTGTAGAAAATTCCAAATTCGAAATATTTACTTGACCGGAACTGTATCAGTTTGTCGTCTTAAACTCTGATGCTGTCTCTGGTAGAGATGTACATTTCAAATGAAGTTACAGTTTTATTATTTGAGCCAAAAAAAATAAGTAAATAAAAACTGTAACAATTTAAATAATACTGTATATGAAAAATACCCTTACTTACTGGTGGCTGGATACTAGCAACTTACTGTTAAAAGCATTTACATTTCCTGTAAATGAAAGTGCAGGTAACGGTAAAGTAACAGTAACTTTACTGTAAATGAAATTACAGCAGCTTTATTTGCTCTAAATGAAAGTTCCTGTAAATGCTTTTTACAGTTGGTTACTCGCATCCAGCTATCAGCAAGTTACTTTAAAATTTACAGCTTAATATGTTTGTACTAATTAACTTTCCATCCATTTCCCTCGTGAATCTGTCCCAGCTGTCATTGGACGAGAGGCAGAGTACACCCTGGACAGGTCGCCAGCCTGTAGCAGGGCTGCAGATTCAATCAGGTATATCTATATGCATATGCTTGATTGAATTCCAGTGTAGTGGACATTATTTGTGGCTGCTACTGTTAAAACATAGGACATTGCTGTTTAGTAAAGGAACAAAAAAAGCCTTAAGGAATTGCCTAATAGAAAGTAAGTGGTGCATTTCAGCTTATTTTGTGTTGCAGAGAGTTTGGATGCTGTGGCTTGGAGCCTTGTGCATTACTCTGGAGAAACGAGTTTGTGTTGAACTGTTGATGGTGCACCTCATTACTGTAGCTTGGTGCATCTCTAAGGACTGATTAAGGATTAAGCACATTTGAGAGTGCCAGCACGTACATATTGCATCTTCTTGTTTCATTATCCATACACAGCTCCTTTATCTGCAGCTTACTGTATATGCATGCAGAGCATCAGTGTGCCTGCCAGTGCCTGCATTGTGTTCCTCAGAGAAAATCCTACAATCTCTCTGTTCTGTCCTCCACTGATAAATGGAAACCCATTTCATCTTTCCCAATGTAAATAGATAGAATGTGACTTTATGTGACTGCTGGTCAGACTAAAAAAAAAATCTAATAATGATGTCTGATGCTTTCCACAGAAGAGGAAATAAAGTACCACATGCATCCAGAAAAAAATTACATACAGCACACAATCTGGTAATTATTTTCCTAAAAAAACTGCCCAAATATTTCTTGGGAAAAACAAATAATATAATATTGTTATAATAAGTGCTGGTGTCAGTTATTGCAGGAAGACAACCAGATGAAAATTCACATTCTGACCATTTTAAGTGTCTGACAGAAACTATGAGGTTGAGCTTTTCTTTGTTTGTTATGACTTTTTTTGGTTTTCTTATAACGGTTAAACGTTTTAGGCTCCCTCCTATAAGGTTGTGTAGCTCTGGTAAAAGATCACAGCATTAACTTCACACTTAAACAAAAACCACAAGTTGATGAGTATTTTTGTCTTTAACAGCAGCCATTTAAAAATCTAGCAACACTTTTCTGACTGTATCAAAGTTCAAGGTACTTTTTTAAAAATTTTATTTTACATTTTAGTTAATTAATTATAGGAAGAAATCTTTAAAATGGGTAGCAGTGTGAAAGTACAAATGTCTTTTGAAAAGCTTCTGTGCAAACAAACAAAAAAAAGATGGAGAAGGAATTTTTAAGCTTGATATGTGTGTATATACACACCACTTAAATGCAGCTCTTTACACAAGTAAAATGTAAAATTTTACATTTAATGAAATCTGGTTTTTATACTAAACATGTTTTCCTTAATGATTAATTATTGGAATAAATAAACTAAACCCCTTATTTTTTCAATGGGAGGATTTTCAGATGTGTGGCATAAATAACTGATTGTTGCCTTTCTCAAAACCCAGTAAAGTAGAACTTTTACTCATTTTTTAAATCTAGTGTGAATCCTGCAAATGTTGAAAATTATACATGCCTTCAATATCAGTGTTTCTCTTTCTGGATCTTACAGTCGGTTCATTGGCTTGGTTTACATTTTTATACACTGACTTCTGAGTGGACTCGAGGATGTTTCCCTAACTGCTGTAATAGTGAAACACTTCACACTTTATTAAATTAATGCTTCAAAATTAAATTATGTTGAAAGAGACGAGAGTCCAAGGCTCAGTAAAACATTTCATTATAAAAAGCATGCACAGCATCTTTTATTTTCCTCTTAGAGGGAGTACAAGTATTTCTTAACTCACTCCCACCGATACTTCGACATTCTTCTGATAGTTTCAGTGTAATTTTGTTTACAGTGTAGAAAGTCAAAAAAAAGTAAGTGAGCGAGGCAAAAAGAAATGCTGTTGTCCTTGAGTTAATACCACTGTAATCAGGTGGCATGTGAAGTCTTAACGGTGGTGATTTTACCACCCGAGTATATAAAATATCAATAAGCCAAAAACATTTTTATTAATCTGGATGAATCAGTCTTTGAAATGTTGTTCTTATACCAGCAACACTGCACTGGAATGCATGAGATATAGTGTAAAAAGAAACATTGAGAAATTTAAACATTTATATTAAATTTTATTTTTATGATATGCAGAATATGGTGCGAGGTTTTCAGCTCTGCCTAAATTAACTTTCATTTTAATGGACTGTAGGAAATAAAAACTGCACAGACACACACAATATACAGTCGCATCTGATATCTTTCGCTGGCTCATCAGCCTCTTACAATGCTTCTGCTGCTCCCCGGCTCCTAACAGTGACCATGGATACCAGTGCATCTGTGCAACACAGTTCATCGCCGTAAACTGTAAAACAATATTCTCATCTTTCTGTCCAGCAGCTTTATATGATTTTATATGGTCTCATCTTTGCAGCAAAGTTGTTTTTAGAAAAAAAAAAAAAAAGTTATGATAAGTTCATTGCAGACTTCCTGCTCTGAACAGAAGAGCAAACACGCACAGTTAGCAACGAGCTGGTGAACACGATGGAGCGTCTGGCAGTCTAAAAGACAAATATTTCATTCCAGTTTTGATGAAAACCACGAGCAGAACATATGACTTCAAATGGATGTTAATGTTGTTCGGTATGCATTGAATGTGTAAATAAGCAATTGTTTCCATTGCAATAATATGTCAGTGTTTATTTACAGCTTGCTGTGCTGAAATCAAGACATCATAAATAAATCCATGCAGTTTAATTAAATGTTTGGCTGATGTCATAGCTAAGGGCATGTTGGTAAGAGCCTTGAGACCAATTTGTGGTGTTAGGCTATATAAATATTTCCTTGACATGACTTAGCACTGTGCCTTTCATTTCACATACATAATATTCATGTAAGCTGCCATCATTGCAGTGCTTTGCATTGTAATGTAAGGAAAATCTATATGAGATTCAGAAGCTGTGCTATCTAAGCTACTCTCTGTTTCATGATTCCAGGTGACCGACAAATATTTCCCTTCCCCATTTGTTACGGTCTGGCCCACTTTGATTGCCTCAGTGATGAGAATGACAAAATAACAAGAGAGTTTTGATCAAAGACTCGGTTCAGCCTTTTCGAGCATCTGAATGTCGAGGCGGTGACGTGTGTAAAAATGCCGCTCTACATCTCTGTCTTCCTCAGGTGAACACCTGCGTGTCTGTCCTCAGGGATACACCTGCTGCACGTCAGAGATGGAGGACAAACTTAACCAGCAGAGCAAACTGGAGTTTGAGAAATTGGTTGAGGAGAGCAGTCACAAAATGAGAACAACATTTGTCTCCAGGCATAAAAAGTTTGATGGTAAGTTCCAGTAGATTGATTTGTTTTATCTATTTAACATGCAGAGTCTGTGATTCATAGACGTTTATATCCCAGACACCACCTCTCCAAGCTGAATGTACTGAGACAAGCGCTGTCAAACTTGTAACTACAGACTACTGATGTCATGATTAATTATTACTTTGACTGTTATTAATAAGGAATGAGCTTATCTGGTTTAAAGATTGTTATTCTGGAGCCTTGCTTTTAAACTTAACTTCTTCAATGCAGTTCTTTATTATTTCGATTTTCTTTATCTACAGGGCTTCTAGCTCACTTCTTCCTTATGCACATACACTGTGACAGTAAAAGGTGGCACTAATGTGGCTTTTAAAAATATTTCCATTCTAATGAGCCTGTCTGTATAAGCAGGGGTTAAAGTGGGGTTTTGCAGGTGAGAGGATACTAAGTTGTGGTGCAGCAGTGCAGTCTGGGGAAATCCCTTTCACTCCAGAATAAGTCATGTAATAATATATTTTATGAGCTCCAGTACATGTGCTTTGTTTTAAACAGGCTGTGATCAGCTGGCCTGTTCTGATGCTTCTCTTAACATTTACTGTTCATTCTGAATTTAGCCATCTACATTTCGCAATATACAAGCAGATGTTACATGAGCCATTAAGGCTAGCCACCATAACGCTGGCATAAATGTGGAATTTGGCAAGTGTTACCAAAAAGTATCATCACCTAAATGCAAACTGACTCCTAACCAACACCTGTTACTCAGCAGGGATCCTTTCCTTTATTTGCGTAGTTCATTTAAAGCGGTGTCTGAATTAACTTTAATCTGCATAGTCAAGAAGAGATAAAAACTGTATGCACAGAATCTCTAGTCTAATCTGATAAATACAATTTGTCCTGCACCAGTTCAACATAATGTAAACTGTAAAAGAACACTGCAAACATCCCAGTTTACCCAGTGTATTCTGCACATACTGCCCAGTATGGCATTTGAATAACATAAAATGTTTATGATTTTATTTGCTTTCAAATATATTTCTCAATATGAAATAAAGGTGGAGATTTCTATTATAGTCCATTAGCTGTAGCATAGCAGCATACTGATAGCACTAAAATGTTCACATTTTTTACTGATGCTGACATTAAACTTGTAGCAACCTCATACTAACAAGATAATGTTTTTTGATGCTTTAATATATTTAGATAGTATCACCATATCACAATACTGGAACTACCTGATTGTCACAGGAAAACGACCTGTAGGTAATTGACTGTTAAAAGATTATTAAGGCAAGCTTCAAGTAATTTCTGGAAATGTGTGTCATAGTTTCTTCATATTTCTACTAAACTGCATAGTCTTAGTTCCTAGAAACAGTAAACCACATTTTTATTTGCTCAATTTAAATGTTATGTTCATGAATCAAACAAAGGTGTCATGGTTATTTTACATCACAGCACTGGGATGTAAACAGTTTATATGTGGCGATACAGGCTGAATGATTACCCAAGTCTTCAAATCACAGTTCACAAAAGATTTGTTGATGAGCAAATACAAGAGTCTGAGTCTTCGTAAGCGTGCTGTGACGCCACCACACGGAGGAAAACGAAAGCAAAGAAATTAGCATAACTTAACATCCAGCTCAGCTTAGCTGTCTTTAATAATAAAACTGTTTCTCTGAAAATTAATTGAGATTCACCTTATTAATAGCATTCATTCACAAAAACATTTTAATTATGAGGCAATGATAATGTTTGGTTAAATGCTGATGGCAATTCAACTCACGAATTTAACGCAATATAAGATAATATAACAATATAACATAATAAAACAAACATTGTTAATGTACAGTTTCCCTTACATGTAATTGATTAGGACATAATGGATGTGTAACCTTCAACATCCAACAGATTTTTTTTGTTTTACTTTAAATATCCAGTTTAATAAACGTCACTTGCTGAGCAGTCCTTAACTTTGAATATGATCTGTCAGCGTCTTCTGCTATATTTTCTTCCTATACATCTTTCTCCATCTCTGAGTGTAAAATTATCACATGTCAGTGTTTTTTTTTTTTCTCTCTGGAAAACAGAGCCTTTGTACCTTAAGCTAGCAGACAGATTGTGTACCAAGATGCACAGTTTGCGTGTTCACGAGCTGTTTAAAATGCTGCATCTGAAATAATCTGCCACTTATAGAAAAAGTTGCTCGGTCTATGCTCTATCCTCTTCAGTAGAGGTAGATAGATGCTGATATACAACAACCGAAACTTTATTGACATCTACAGCATGAGTGCATGACACGGATAAGAAGGAAAGGAGCAGGCATGCAGCTGGTGTCATATGGTGATTTTACTGTCTCTGGGACAACAGTTGAAAGCACTGCCAGACTGTATCAAATGAAAAATGAACTTGCCTGATAGTATTTAGTGTTAAACTGACTATTTAATTACTCATTAATCGAAGGTGCCGGAACGTTGTTCCAGGTTGTTCAGGCCCACTTTAATCCTTGTATAACTGCTAGAGCTTACAGGGCTTTAAACCAAGGCTCTATGGTGTTTAATGCCATTTACACTTGTGTGCTTATGTCATACAAAGCTTGCTTTTTTACACTAGCTAAAATCATATCATGCAATATCAGGCATTCTTTTGAACTAGTCAGATGGAAAAAATATTAATTGTAGGTGGACAGTTTTTTTCTATAATTAATAGAATCTATAGTCTATTGCTTGAGACTAGTTCTAGTTGAATGCTGCTAATGTAGTTGACGAATCATTACCTGCTGTTAGGTCCATATACAAAAGTAACAAAAGTTTTGAAATTTTAAGTCTGTGAACTCCCACAGTGGATTTGAAATCAAATGCTTAAAATATAATGTCTATATATAAAGTATAGTGTAGAATTTCAGCTTCAATTAAAGGGGTTTTAATAAAATAGCAGAAGACAACTAAGGTGGATGATCGCAGAATTATTTCCAAGCTAACTGAATAGGGCAGATGGG
>VUQR01026936.1:15363-40218 GCA_015108515.1 Hemichromis elongatus | reverse complement strand
ATGGATAGGGAGACAGCTTATAAAGCATACCACATTATCTGTCAAACATGGTAGAGACAGTGTTACGTCATGGGCATGTATGGCTGCCAGTGGAACCAGGCAATCAGTGTTTATTGATGGTGTGACTGCTGATAGAAGTAGCAGAATTAATACGGTAGTGTAAGAGCGTACAGAGCTATACTCTCTGTCAATTGCTGCAAAACTGAGTGGACAGCGTTTTACAGTGCAAATGGATAATCAACTGATCTCGACTCAACAGATGATGCTTTTTAGTTACTGACCAAACTGAATGCAGAGAGACCCACAAACCAGCAGCGACTGAAGGTTGCTGCAGTAAAGGCCTAACAGTGCCTTTGAAGAGAGTAAATGAAGGGTGTCCAAGGGCTCCAGACTTCAGGGATTAAAAGACTGCAAAGGATTTTTATCCAAGTATTAAAACAATTCTTAGACTGTATTTAAAATTCCATTAGCTCGAATACTCAAAGACCAGCAGGATTAACTTTCTCCGCTGTTGTTAGCACTTGTACAAGTAAAATGTGGTAGTCGCCTGGTTTGTTATTTGTCCCATCACCCTCTGTAAATGGACGGCTGTGAAAAGAAGGGACTGTGACAAACTGTGTTTTACCCAGAGATGAACCTCCTTAGTTTTGGGTGGTGGGGGGAAACAGCCAAACATTCATTCCTCATTGCAGATTAGAAGCTCACTGCCTCAAGTGCCTGGCGTTTTCAGCATTGTATAAGTATGAGGCGATCCAATTGTGAACAATTGAAAAACTATGCTGGCTTGGTGGGGAAAAAAAGAAAAGCTATTTTGCACACTCCATATAAACATCCTTGAATATAAACCTTTTCAAACATGAAATGATTGCTTAATTTAACTTTCGATTATTCTATTATATAAACAGAAACTCTTTACTTCTGCATGCCATTTCTTTATGCAGGTTGAAGAGGAAATGAAGTACCTTCAGTATAAAATATAGACACTAATGAATCTTGAATTAGGGCATTTATGTCATCCTTGGCTGATTACATGTCTAAAATCCCCTTTTCTCCCTGTGTGATACAAACTGAAAACTGTGCAGTGAGTATAGTTGGAAGAAGCGAGAAATCAGTGTTTTGCTGGCCAAAAACATCAATGGTAGTTTCTTTCAAATTTGTTACTGCCAAATGTTAAATGAGCCATCTGACAGGTTGGCAGTCAACTGAGGACGATACCTGCATGTCCTTGGAACAACAGCGCAGTAAAAAATTCAGTTTTTAAGTGTTTTAACTGGTAAAATCAGCTTACTTGTATAATTTTTAGACAAAGACTGAAGGCCTGGTAAGAGATTGTTTTCAATTCTCAAATGCATAATTAACATAAAGGGCACTACCTATGTGTATAAATGATGGACAGTCTCACCAGTTAAAATGACAAAGACCACTATCAGTAGGGCATATCAACTGTTACTGTTTATTCCAACAAAAACTTTAAAAAGAGTCGAATCAGTTGTGTGATGATGTCTTTTCTCTGCAAGTGCTCATTTAGGTCAAACCTTTACTCTTTACCGTTGCATATTCACTTCACAAGATATCAGACGGTCATACTATGTTGTTTTCTTTGAATCACACACTTACATCAGTTTCAGGGAGCAGAAATATATGAAAAGGAATTCACACATTTTAATAAAAACTTGTAATTCACAGTTATTTTGGCTCATATTATAGCTTTTTTGAAAATGTATGTAACCGCAGTCTTGGTTTTGATTAAATAATATAAGTGTGCAGCAGAGCTTTTCTTCTCTAAAAGCCTAATGGGTAGCCACAGGTTACGAAATTGTTGCTCAGCTGTTTTAAATGTTCAGAAGAATAGTTTGAAGGCAGGGGCATATTTCTACATTAATAGCACCATTTCAGAGACGTTGCCTCTAGAGCAATGCCCATATTGTATATCTGTACGTTTATGTGGTAACACTGGGGACACAAATCACTTGTGCAATTCCACCTTCTACATATGCCCGTATCACCGGGCCACTCAACATCGCATCCCTTCTCCTTGCGTTAAGCTCCATCCACCTCGTGGGGTTTGAATCATCCCTCATCAATTTTACATGCCCTCATTTCTGTCCTCAGTTATTTATAGGGCCCTATTATGAAAACCTTAACTTACTTTTTGATTACTGACTGCTTCGCCTGGAGGTCTGTGGGTTTTGATGCATTATTGAGCAATCCTGCTGCCATGAATGACTGTTGCACACTAGAATTTAGGCTTGGATATTCTGCAAGTCCAATAATCCAGCTGAGGACCCTTTTACCCCATCTCTCAGTAAGCCATATATTCTCCCAGAGAGATTTGGAGTTGAGTAATATTCCAGTCCAAGACAAAGAACAGGCTGTAAGAAAGGAACCTCACAACCAGTTTTGCAGTGCATAATGCAAATTTTCATTTTTTCCCCACACAAAAATGTACTTTTATAATTCTCTGAAATTATTAGTGTTCTCTGTTTAGCCTAGTACGTGCCCTAAGGTAACTTGAATTAGGCACACAAAATGTGATAAATATTTGTCGTATTTATGTGTGAGCGCAAAAGCTGGAGAGACACTGAGATACAGAGAAAGAGGCTCTGTGTATGAAACAGGCAGAGAGGGGGAGAATTGCATCGCATCTGTTAAAGATTAATTGCTGAGGATGAACCATGATAAAAGGTGCCTCATGCTCAGTCAAGTGATTTGAGATTGAAAGTGGTCCACAGACTCACACACACACACACACACAAACACACACACTTAGAAAGAGAGGGAAAGTGATCCAGACTGAAGAGGTGGAGTTACCAGATGGAAAAATAGCAGATATATAAGATAGCTGGCTAGCATCTTGGTATCCCACAGGCCAACCTCTAGAATGTAAGACAGGTACTGAGAAACCAGTTGAATTTTAGGAATAAGACCCAAGCCATCAATAAATTCATCCTACCTGTCACCAGATATCCAGCTGGAATAATAAGCTGACCACAGGAGGAGATAGATATCACTGATGTCAAGACAAAACTCCTCACAATACATGAGGGTTTGCAACAGAAGTCCAGCACCCTCAGGCTCTAAGAACAAAGGAAAGCAGGGTAGTGAGTATTAGTGAGTGTCAGAGCCACAATCCAAGATGAAACACAGAACATCTATGAATACATCAGGAAGATGGCACACCGAGATGAGCTATTTCAGGCAGCTAAAGACAGACAGTGATGAGGAACTGTAGGAAGAACTGACATCGATGGCTAAGCCCATAAAAGGGATGTACCATCAACACGTACAGGAGACCACTGTGATACATGTGGCAATCCCAGAGGATGGCAACATCATGAAGGAGGAGCACAAGAAAATACAGAAGTAGCCTGGGCTAAAACAACAACTGTAACAGATTTAGAAAATAGAGTTTAATGTAGTCCAAGTGGTAAAAGGAACATTAGGAGCTGTGATCCCGAAGCCAACGCAGTGGCCCCAAGAGACTCCAGGCACAACAACAAAGATCCTGTGCAGAAGAGTAGAGTCCTAGGAACATCTAAGATACTGTGAAGAACCCTCAAACTCCCAGCCCTTTGGTAGAGGATCCAAGTTTCAGTAACACACACACACACACACACACACACACACACACATTACCTCTAGAGCAATGCCCACATTGTATATATGTACATTTACTTGTGGGGACTTCTTTGTGAAGGTGTTTTTACTCTGAATAACGAGATTCATGTAAAATTGAAAGATGTAACAATGTTCACAACCTGATTGATTGTTTGGTTTTGGAATTTGTGGCAAAGTGAATCTGATTGTTGTGAGAGTGAGACTGAGATTAGTGTGGTGTGACTTACCAACAGAGTTACCTGATTTAATTCTGTATGTATTTGTAATTATGCTTTGTTCCCATTTTATTTTTTCATTTATTTATAAGTGTAAATTACCAAATGCCAAATAGAATATTTAATGAGTAGTATACAACCTAAACCCCAATTCCCGAACTTTAAACGACCTCTAACCCTAGGTAAATGCAGCATTTATGTTTGTTTTTTTTAATTTTTATTTATGCAAAGTAATCACAAAGTAAATAATAATTTTACTCAACACGCATTAAAAATAAATATATTTTGTTAAGGTTAGATCCAGTACATTTCAACTATCTCTGTGACTCACAATGACTTACACTTCAGAGGGTCATTGCTATGATAAGAATTTAATCTTAAATTTTCATATCAGCAGCTGTAAGGTACAGAAAAAGTTCTTTGCTTCTTAAGAATTTAATCTGTCATTTTGTTCCTGTTCATTGCTTCGAGCTACAGCATTTTAACTTTCATATGGTAAAATTACAAAGTATGCTAGCGCTTTATCGCTGAAAGATTATATTAACTCAGATTTCTTGTTCTCCTTTTTATACAAATGTAATTGAGCATTATGTCAAAATAATGATTAGTATTTCTGTAAGAGGTTAAAAGGCAAAACTGGAGAGAAGTTTGAGATATCCGTCTCTACTTTTCTGTTTACTATTTGCTCTAGTTGTATGGTAGATGCTCATTAAATTCAGTTTGGTTGATACTTTTCTGTTCTCTCACAAGACCTGAGGAAGAGATTAGAGCGTGTGGTTGGTTGACTACAGTCTGCACTGAGCAGCGCCCTGGTTGACTGAGTTCTTTGATCCTGCCTCAGTAGATCTCTGCTCAACACTGAGAGGTGTTGTGTCCCTCATTCTCTTCAACAATCACTTATTCACACCCGACTTAAACCAAGACTGACTTGAACACAGCACCCTATTCTCTCTAATCTGTCATCTTTACAAATTCACAGGCTTCTACTGGACTGTATAAGCTGGCAGATGGGGAGAAAGCTCAACTGGACTTATTGTATTTTAGAGATTTCTTCTTTATTCTCTTTATTTTATTTACACGTGAAGTGGCTCAGACATAACATAAATTGATTTGGGGGGTTTAATCTAAATTACAAAAATCCATCTTTTTGGATAGGCAGATGAGTCGAACAGCTGGCAGTTTTTCTAGGCTACTGGAGTTAAATCTTGATAGTTTTTATATGACATGTTTAGTGCATTGGAGTTGTTCGTGAATCACAGAACGCATGCAGGGATGAATGAGGTGGGTGCTCCTTGTAGTCAGCACAGTAGCCTTGCATATGATGTTGTGCCCCCCTTTAAACATTGAGTAGAAAAACAAAGCTCTGATGGGAAACCAGAGGATGAGTCACTGCACTTCACAATCAAAGTGAAAGATGGAGGCCTGTGAACCAACATATAGTAACTGTTTGTCTTAGTAGTAATATCTCACACACAAATCTACCTTCAATTAAACCACATTTTCTCCCCATTAAGCTTTTATTAGCATTATGCAAGATATAAAACAGAAACCAAAACACAGGATAATATTAATCAACACATCACAACAAAAGAATCAGAACATTGCCCATAATACAGAATCATACCGAAGCATAGGAAAGTAAAAATGGTGGGTCAGAATGACCCAGAATCGTGACACATTATGTCACCAACTTAGACAGTAAAAAGATAGTATTTTGTGTATTTACTGTGTTGCTATTAAATTGGTGTCATGGTTTGCTATGTGGCAGGCAGGATGTCGGACCCAAATAGGACTCACACAGAATGGAAACTTAAAGCAACATCTTTATTGGTGGGAAGATTCTCCATTAGGAATAAACTTCTCAAAAAACAAACCAAAATCTCAAAAACTAGGAACTAAACTGGACACTAGAAACTAAGAAACACAAGCTAGGAAAAACAAACCAGGACTGTGAACTAGAATTTCCTCAGGAACACAAAGGGAAAAAACACAACACAGTGAGGACACAACGTGACAACTAAGAGAAACACAGGACTTAAATACACAAGCAGGACAATGAGAGGATGGCGAACAAGTGGTAACACAGCTGCGACAAATCAGACCAAACAAGACAAGGGAAGCAAAACAAGACACCCTGCACACAGGACAGGGACTACCAAAATAAAACAGGAAACACACGACAGACACGGACTTGACACTAGACAGAGTGAACTCAGAGCACAGGAACAGGAGAGAGCTAGAAATATAGAATCATGATGAAATCAAAGATTAATAATAACACAAAACACTGGGTCACTGACCCAGGATCGTGACAACTGGGGGATTTGTTCAAAGCAAATGATACTGATGGTGTGATCTGCACCTGCATCTGCACAGCATTTTCTATTTGCATCTCCCTCTGAAAGAAAGGAAACTTGGGGTCCTCAGTGCTATTGATTCCTTTTTAAAGAATGTAACTTTTTAATCTGTATGCATTTATTGCACAATGTTAAAAGCAAAGCATTTTTCAGGAGGTTCATCAATTTCCAGTGCATAGTTCCCCCTCTACAGAGAAACCCCTCCACAGTGCTATGCATGTTCTGAGCTGAATTTAAAGCCATTGTATCCTAACCAGAGGTTTTACACCATTCATGGATTTATGAAACCTCTGGTAACTTTCCCAGACATCACAAACTTAGATTCTTTTACATTTATTATTTATGTTTGACATTCATTGAAGTACTTAGCAAGTGAAACTTTGAAAATGCCCACCATTCATTGCTGACATCAAATAGTTACATCAAAACAGGATCTCAAAGGTCCTCATTACGCTATCCCCACACTTCAGCTCTGAAGTTATGAACGAGAATTCTAATCACCAGTTTTGTCATTAAAAGCATCATATTTTTAAAAAAATAGCAAGTTTACCTAAAGATCCTTAATATCCACAGTTTGACAAGCTATAATCTCCTGTTTTGCTTCTGTAATTTTAAATGATAGCTTGAACACGTGTAAGTACATATGCTCCATTGTTGCAAACTGCGTATTTGAGTTTGTGGACTGATTTGTAATTCCCATTATCCTTTGTGCATAATATAACATCCGGCATTATTAATTTAAACACTGAATGAATTTAAAAAGGAGGTTATACTTCTTGCACACTGCAAAATCTCGTAAGATTTTGCACTTTGATCTTGCACCAGATTTTCACACTAAACGCTGGCTGACTTTGGCTAAGTGCATGTTAATTTATAAATGTGTGAACTTTACAGCACAAACATTCACATATCATTTGATATATAATTGCACTTCTTTCAGATATTTTTTAAAATAAAAACAATGTATAGTGGATAATAATGTAATAATTACTTGAATTTTTTTAGAATATATAATTTGTTTACATATGACGTTATCAACTATGCAAGGCAATTTTATTTATATAGCACACTTTCAGTACAAGGCAATTCAAGGTGCTTTACTTGATTAAAATCAGGACACATAAAATAGAACATAAATCACTTTAAAGTTTAAAATACAAGAAAACATTTACAAGAAAGCATTCACAATAAAACAATAATCAAGACAATAATTTGTATAAAAATTAAAACAAGCAAGTAGAAAGCCATAATAAGATAAGTTACTCATACTAGGGTGAAAGTAAAGTGCAATTATAAGATTCGATTCATTATATTTTATTTATATAACACCTGTCTCAATGTGCTTTTTATAATAAGGTTAGATCCCAAAATAATACAGAGAAAATTAAATAATAAAATATAGATATATTATAGCTTTACTTATTGAACATAATGGCATCTCACACCCTAGATTAACATAAAAACTGCATTAAAAAAACGTTATTGGATTACAATGGACAAATACGTGACACCATGGCTGTACTGTGAGCGCTACATTTCCTAGTAGAGGACACACTAAGCAGAATATAAAACAAATGCATGGGACACAAAGGACACTCCAGCACTTGGTAACCATCGGATGGTACAAGACCTTCATTACACTGGAGATGACACTAAATTACACAGAGCAGAACGCTGGTGAGGACAGGCCATACATTGATTTAACCCCTAAAGTTGAAACCCCTGTTTCCGTCTCATGCCCCTTTCTAATGAAATCTAAAACCGTGAGGGCACACGGTTCCTGGAAGTATTCATAAATAAATAACCTCTGTTTTGGTGTCCCTGTGTTATCCTAAGTGAATGTCAGGAAGACGGTAAATCTCTGAGGGCTGAGTGAATGGGGTCTGTCCAGCAGTGCTTTAGCTGCGAGTTGGTGGCAGCCTCCATCATCTGGCACAGGCTGCAGCCCTGTGTCACTTTTGCACTTCAGGATGGATGGCTCTGTATGGTCTGGACACTGTTAAGTCTCTCCCACTGGTGAGCTTCAAGGAGAGGCTATGAGAGGCATGCCTTTCCCACAAGCTGCTGTAGCGAAAAAGAGGAGGAAATCCGTAGGTGTGGTGCAATGCGATTCTTCTTTTCAATATATTTATTGAATTTAAACTTTGAGCTATATATTGAAACACATACACTGTGAAAACTCACTTACGAAAAATCCTATCCTAACGATATTGAGTTTGCGCAGACTACAGCTGTGATCGTGCCGTCTGCTGCGATAGATGAAAAATGTTACCCCCCTCCTGCAAAGTTGCTGATATGCTTCCCTCATAAATTCCTATGGTTTCGCCTCCTTTTGATTTCCATACATCATTTCAATACTACTGAATATGGGGACTCTGAGGTTGGTATAATTTTAGTTCAGCATCCACTTGAGATGTGACAGTGAGTAATTGGCATGTCATGCCATATGCATAGATTGCAGTAAGAGCAAGTTGACATCAGGAAAGCTAAAAAGAGAGGCTGATATTTTTTCTGCATCGCTGATTGAACCATTTTTTATTATCCTTATATACTTTTTATGATATTTCTCCATGATGTCTGATTGATGTGGTGGTGTAACAATAAATTAATAATAATTTAATTCACACTTGACTTGATAAGAGAAAATGCTGATAGCCAAAGCGTTTTCTTCAAGGCCCTTTTTATGTAGTGCAGAAATCATTTGTGACATCACAATGGAAACACGTTGTATTCATTAATGATTATTTGTTTAATGTAAAAAAAAAAAAGATTTTTACCAGTAAATGTTCGTCTTATTGAGGTGTTTGAAGAGTAGAAAAATCTTTTTGCAGACTTTGACCTTGGAAGATGGAAAAGGTTCCATTATTGGAAGGTGAACCCCGACCTGTTTGAAATTGAATCTTTTTGCCTGTTTGCCTGAAGTGGTTATTTTGGTGATTGTATATTGATTTAACTGAATTAATGCTTTAGATTCCATTCAGCTGATTAAATGAAAATGACTTGTTTCTTGGCTCATTTCAATCTGAGCACAACTAAAAGGTACAATTGGGAAATATTAAAGAAATAATTCCCATCTTAAAAAAATGATCAAAGCAGCAAATTAGACTTAAAGAAATGATACGAAAATCAGTTCCTTTTCAGGCCGTATAGCACTGCGACATATTCTAAAATATTCCAGCAATCGACACTATGAAGGCAAATTTTCAAACTCAAAACAGAAGTCCTACATGTGAACATGCTGTCGTCTGTTTTCTCTGAAATATTTGTGCATTTTTTCTGATGTTGCCTCATTCTCAGATCCTAAAACTCACTCTTGCACATGCATGCCCTTAGGGCGTTGAAAGATTTGCAGTCACTCATATCATACATACAAATGTTAGACGTACTGCATACCGCAAGTGGAATATTCACATAATACACTGACTAACATCACTGGCTGTGTCACTGAAGGTTGATTGACTGGAATTCCACAACTGAAGAGTAGTTCCTGATCTTGCCTAGAGAAAAGTTAACCTTCATTTTAAAATGATTTATATATTTAATTTTTTTCCCTGTCTGAGAATCTCAGTGTTCTCAGTCAGGCGCAGGAAACACTCCGGAGGATGGATTAGTCTGACAAAGCTCCGCATGGAAGCTTTCATGGGGAGAGGCACTCCAACAGCCAGGTTGAGACAAAGCTGCTTATCCACAGGGTCACAGTAATGTAATGGCGTGTGCAGCCAATTTGCTCCTCGCTATTCAAATTGCATGAATATCATCCATGAAAAGAATCAAGGCTTTCCTTATTGACTTATACCACGCATCTCGATGTTGACCTCTGTGTCAGATCTTGGGAGATACAGAGGCGGCGTCGGCAAAGGTGGTAAACTGTATAAGAAGCGTAGGTTTGCTAATCGTGGTTAATTATAGAGTCGAGTCTGAAAGCAGTTAAGTTTGTAACTAATTTTTGAAGTACAAGACTGTTCCCAGAATAATAGTTTATACTTTTGGATCCAGGGCACTCCAATGCTGCTTGTGAGGTTTTATTTTATTTTTAAAAATATATTTATGTTGTAGTTATTAATAGCATTAAATTCATTATTTTAAAAGTACTGCAGTGTCTTGCATTATGCATTGACTTTTTAGTGACGATGCCTTAATTTTTAATCGAGGATCCCTCAGCCAGTATCAGAATAAATGACACTTTTAAAAACACAGTTTTTAAAACAGTGACAGCTTGACAGTTTAAATATTGCAATGAATTGTGTCCCGACTGGTTTCACTCCACATCCAAAGTTGTAAGGTTTTTTGTTTTTCATTTTTTTTGGCCGCAGACATTTTCTAGTCTAGTCTTACAGTTTAAAAAATGACACAGTGTGATAAGACACTGAAGATATATACATTTTGTACCCTTTACCCAAATGCTGACAGTTAATTGTGAGATTTGTGTATGTGACATTGAGGTGTTAGTTTCAAGCAGAGATTAGAAGCAGCTACGTAATAACTCCACAGACACCCCCAATATGCATGTTTTAGACAACTTGCCAGACTTCATTGCCTCAACTTGAGTTTTCAGGGGGAATGAGGAGGAGACTATGGTCAGCAGAGATGGCTCACCAAAGTCAGACCTTTCCAACAACACTCCATCAAAGGCTTCTCTTCCCAGTTCTTCCTGTTTCCTACTGACAGCACTGAAACCTGGGCTCTGGAGCCATGTGTTTTTGGCTCTCTCCATCTCACAACAGTGTTTACCAGGATAAAGGAGCACTAATTCCATTCCAGTTCTTTTCTTTCTAAACAACAACCATGTTTTAATCTTTTGGTGCTGACAGCTCGCTCTGAGCTCTGGGATGTCAGGTGAACAGCAATTCAGCTAAGTATTCAACAGGAAAAAAAATAAAAGTGAGATCGTAAACTCACAACTCTGCAGGTGTGTCAGTCAGGCCTAGAACATTTATCTTTCGGTTTCAATGCAAGGTTGTTCTTTTCATTGGGCTTTCAGAAACACACAAGCACTGATTTATGGGGCTCTGTTACAGGATTTAACAAACCTTTTCTCGATCCTGTCATTTGTACCTTTCAGTATCCAGGATTTGTCATATAGTAAATAGTGTTGTCTTATATCCATTTAGTTCTTTTTTTTCACTCCTTCCTTGTTTTTTCCTTTTTTCCTTTAGTCACAATTTAGACATTTGGCATAACTTCAGTGTTAGAACATTCTTCAAGCATCAACGGGGCCAGAAGGCAAATCAACAGGCAGTGAAAATGCTGAACACAAGACCTTTAATGAAGACAAGTAACAAAAGAACAACAAGCAGTGGTTGGATACGAGCTCTTTGTTCTCCAGGGCTCATAACCAAGAGACTGGGTGGAGGACAAGAGGCAAGCTGCAGTTAAAGGAGACGGGTGTTTCAGCAAGTGTAAATGACAAGGAAAAGTAAAGGGCTAAATAATTGTTTATTTTAGATAGATTGCTGTGTCACGTTGTGAGAGCTGCTGTTTACAGTTTAATATATACCTGAAAATACTGGAATAATAAGACATGTAAAAAAAAACAGATAACAATTTCAGCAACATTCAGCAATTTTTTGCAAAATGTAAGTGTAGTGTGATATGTTAGCATCCAAATGTAAACATTCTTTCAAATTGTTTATTTTCTATATCCTCTTATTCTGCTGAGTGTTGTACAAACCGAAGAATATCTCAGCATGCATTGAGCAAGAGTTCGGGAACACCCTTTATTAATATTGAATGTAGATCTTAAATTTCTCTTGGCTTCATGTTTCTGCCTTACAGCATTTATTTCAGTACCCAAATATGCACGCAGTGTCTCATTAAATCTGAAGTACGACCTTGTGTATAAAAAGAACAGTGTCCATTTCTCACTGGAAAACTGAAGTGTGAGAATGTGCTCTACTTTTCTCATTCCTAAAACTCTTCAAGCCTCATTAACTTTGAAAACAAGCCAACTAGCTGCTGTGAATGTTTTGTAGCATTTGCTTGAGCCAAGAAAAGGCTCTGTACCTCGTGCGGGGATACAGAGTCCTTGCTGGAGAGGGCTGTGACTGAGGCAGATGATAATGGGAAAAGTTTTGTGTTTTACGCGGTGTCTCTTGTGCCCAGCAGGAAGGTTTAAAGTTCACTGTAGTGTGGACGTTGAAATATTACATTCTGATTTTTATCATTGTAATAAATCAAGGAATCAGTGCAGTGTTGCATTTAAAGGTTGTTCGGATAAGTACTCTTGTTTTGAGTCGGCAGAGTTGGGTGGTCTGCTCCACTCTGCGTGGGAGAAGTGGCACACATGCACACACATATGTAAAAGATCATTGGAATTGAACTTGATTTAGTGATACACAGAATTCAGTTATGCTATTTGGTGGTTAGACCAAATGGAAGAACTGAATCCCAGCGGTGAGAGGACTTAGGGCAGGACCCCCTGCACTCTTGATGCTAGTAATGGTGAAGATGAGATGGAGGCTTGGATGGAGTGACTTGCATGAGGTGGAGATGGGGTGCCTGCGCGGCAGAATTATGTATGCGCAGTTACGATTTAAAGCACGCAGAGCGAAGGTGGATTGGACTACATAAGTGATGTCAGCATTGAGTTTTACAGCGTGGGAAAGTGGAAGTCACTACACAAGCAGCCAAACATCTGGGAGAGCAGACAGTTGAGTCAGTACAGATGTTCCTTGACATGCATAAGCTTCATTAAAAAGTCATTGTTTTGTCATTTAACTCAAAAAGGTATTCTTTCCTATGAACTCAAATATTTCATGCATTTTTTGTTTTAAAGGTGATGATTTTGGCTTACAGAAAATCAGAAATCCACTTTCTCAATTTTTCAGAATATTAAATTTGGAGTAAATTATTCTTATTCAAAGAATATAAATACTTTGTTTCTCTTGGTCAAGTTCAGTAAATGCAACCACAATAATAGGGAAGGCTTTTGACTTGACAGTTGTCCAGGTGATGATCATTGACACCCTCTACTGGGAAGGTGGGGCGCAGGCGGCCATTACTGAAATGACTGGCTGTTTGCAGAAGGCTGTGTCAAAATATATTAATGCAGAGTTGACTAGACTAGATGGATAGGTGTGGTAGGAAAAGGTACACAAGTAACAAGGATTAGAGGATTGTCAAGAAAAGTAAAGTGGAGAACTTGGAGGAGTTTGATGAGGAGTGGATTGAGGCTGGTATCAGTGCATCAAGAGCCAGCAAGCACAGATAACTTCAGGAAAGGAGCTACAACTGTGGCTGAGGGGTGGCTGTAGCTCAGGTGATAGAGCAGGTCATCTACCAATCAGAATACAGTTGATTCCCTGGCTGCTCCTGTGTGCATGTCAAATTTCCAAGTTGCTCTCAGACACTTGAGAATGTTAGCTAGACAACACATAACAATAGAATAAAGTGCCTGTATAAATGGGTGGAGCAGTTGAATGAGGCACATTGTATAAAGTGAAGAGCCAGTCCATTTACATCACCATTTACAGATGTCGCATTTCTATTACGAAGCAACTCCTCAACCTGATGCAGTGTCGGACGTTCCTTATTTGGGCTAATGAGAAAAAGACCTAGACTGCTGCTCAGTGTTCTCAAGTCCTCTTTATTCAGATGAAACTAAATGTTGCGTGTGCTTGCAGGTGTTTGGAGTCCAGTGTGAAGTTTCAACAGTCTGTGATCATTTGATGTGCCATGTCATATAGATCAATAGATAGATAGTTTATTTATCCCACAAGGAAAGTCTGCTGGTGTTGGTGCACTGTCTTTTATCTAGATTAGATTAGATTAGATAAAACTTTATTAATCCCTCAGGTGGGTTCCTCCACCAGGAGATTTTAGTGCTTTTATGCCTCCATCTGCTGACAAGCTTTACGTTGATGCAGATTTCCTTTTCCACCAGGAATTCGTACCTCCCCACAGTGATACAACTACTACCAAAGGATTTGCTGCCTAGACTTTTATTGTGCTTGACTGGCCAGCAAACTCACCAGACCCGAACCCCATAATCTATGAGCTAAAGGCCACTGTCAAAGCATCCTGGACTTCAATAACAGCTTGGCAGTACCACAAGCTGATGGCCTCCATCCCATAAAACAATGATGAAGCAATTTGTAGTAAAGGAGCCTTAACCAAGTATTGTGTGTATAGATGAACATACACGTCTAAAAAGTTGAACACTTATTATTATACCTTGAAACTTGGGAGTTATTATAAATAATTTCTGATTGAAGTTTCGGAGATTCATAAAACCTATAAGCCATAATAATAATAATAAAAGCAAACAAGTTTCATGTGTGAGGATGATATAATATAATCTTTATAAACCTTTTAAAAAAATTGTTATTTTTTGTTTTTTATGTGGGGCGGTAGAGATATGACAAGTAACTTTAATGACTCACTCATGATATTTGGATGAGCAGTTCCCATGAAAGCTGGCTTCAAGTGCCAAAACAGTAGCGAAGACAGAAAGAAAAGGTGGTGAATCACAAGCTTCATTGGGACACATTCACTGGGGAACATGTTAAGATATCTTACACCATAAGTGAAAACAATAATAGGCCAAAATTCAGGCAAACTTGAACTATAATTCGTCCTCAGGGCACCACGAATGTCCCGATATCATGCAGGTCTGCTGACAGATCACATCCCCACTTCAAGAGCCAGATGTGGCAAATTGCCCTCTGGATGTATATTTCAGACAACTGCAGTTGTTGACCACATTATTTTATAAATGTGTAACTTCTTACTCTGTTTCAGACACTTTTTCAAAACAAGTGTTGCTCTGGATATCTTGTACATTGGTACATACTGTATGCCTGGCTCCCCAGATATACAGTACAAAACAGTAAAGGCAACACCCATCCCAATGGGAAAAAAGGATATAAAACTATGCAGAACAAAAACACAACCACAACGGACAATATAAGCAATGCAAGCAGGCTAACATCCGTCTTGGTCTGAGCTAAAGCATCTTTACTTTTTTCCAGAATGCTTTTCTCATCTTTCCTCGATGGACTTAGCAGGCAGGCAACATGTTTACAGCCCGGAGCTCTGCGTAAACAGAGAAAATTAAGATTCGTTGCTTACTTCCATAGTGTCTGATACAAACACCCTCTCATGCTTTTTATTTCTGTCCCTGAACTTCACGCTCTTCATACTCTAGTTTTCTCACCACTGCTGCTGCTGCATTGATGCATCTGGGATTTTTTTTTTTTTTTTATTTATCAGGAGGGTTTTGTGGAGAGATTGGTGAAAAGTCATAAAAAATAGTCTTTTGTAGCAGAGGGAATGAGAAATGGCTCTGCATGGATAAGATGTAATGCACAAGAAAAATGAAACTCACCAAAGGTTAAACAGGCCAAAGAAATGTCATCAAAATGCCACTTAAACATGATTTGGCCTTTTAGATTCTTTCATTGCATCAAACTTTGTGCCAGCAGTGTGGCTTGAATATAAGTGAAAATTCAGTGCGGTCTTCTGAAAAGGTCGATTGAGATCTATTTCGAAATAAACCCGGACTTCTAAAACAGAAAAAAACCCCAACATAATTAATGCTTCACAAAGCATCTTAACGTGACCATCATTTGAAATAGATAGAAATGAAATCATGAAACTAAAACTAAATGATTCACAACATTTATTTTGAAAGATTGATACATTTTACATGCAGACGAAATGCTAATAACAACTAATACACACTCCAAAGTGTGACTTAAGGAAGCTGATGTGTTGCAGCTAAAAGTTGTGCATAATTAAATATTTATACATGGGATTAAGTCATCAGGTGGGTTCGTTATTCATTTTGTGCACTTAGATGCATGACCTACTCATGACAGCGAAGCTTTACACACACGATTCATATTTACTGACAAACTTTTGAACATGTATCTAGTGAACGTTGATCACGTCTTGATGAAATTGGCTGTGGTGTTTATGACTGAGGGTTTAATAGCACCAGCTGAAAGTCTTATGTACAGTTAACTGATTTATTGATAATTTATGATAAATAATTCGTTTTCAAGGCTACTGTTCTTTACTACTGCTTTCCTAGAGATGTTGTTAAACTTTCCTTTTTTAGAAATATGATCATTCAGCGAGGGAATGCTACTAGTTTGTGGGTTTGCATTTAAAAAAAAGTCACACAGACAATTCAAAAGAAGCATCTCTTGTCAGAAACTGTGCCATTGTGACATTTCACAGAGCACAGTGCCCATAGTTTTCCTTGGGGTTCTTTCTACTGAAGAAATAGTCTCTTAAAAAAAAGAAAAGCTGTGTGTCTGTAGGAGCAACTCCACTCATACTCAACCACCCCCACCCCCACTGGTCTGAAGTCCAAGTTTAACCGCCGAAGGCAAATCTGATGACTGTACGAACATTTTCATTGACGTTAAGGTGATGAAAAAATTATGAACATTAGAAGAAAAAACTTGTGCGTATGGCAGCTGGACAAAGAAATGTGTTCAACGAGATTTCAGAGAGTAAATCAAACAAACTGTAAAGGTTTTGGGGGCTACTAAGTTGCTCCTTCAGCTCTAAATGACTTCGGTTCGGCTAATGCTCTCCCATTCAACATAGCACATGCTAATTAGTTTATGCTTGGCAGCCCTGCCACGCCTGTGGGCACCTTGGCTATATCTCACCTTTAGTTCCCCTCAGATTCCAGACACAATAGTCACTAAAAGTGAAGAATTTCCGCCCTCCGTTCTTGAGCCTTAGGCTGATAGGACATATTCACAGCAAAGAAGAGGATCAGACTGCAGTGGGTGTGGGTGCAGTGAAATACCTCAGTATATTAGGAAGGGGGGAAAAAGACTGTTTAAAAGGCAGGGAATCCCTTGTGAATGTGCATGTGGACCACCACAGATGCACAGTTGTTTTTATTGCTTATTCTTTATTGCATTTCTTTGTCATGTAATTGTGCTTGGAAAATGCATTTTGCACAGTTGCAGACTGACTCTGACAAAACAGTGCTTCCTTTTTCCCAAAGTGTAGGCACAGTGAAGACTCGTACGTGCATTATAGAAGTAGAAATGAACCTCTTTGTGAAACTGTGTCTATTTTGGTTTTGTTTGCTGCTTATTCGCAATTTTAAAGCACTTCTTGATTCCTGTCTCTGAAACGACTCATGCAGATACCTTCCCCACCGTCGAAGGATACAGGCAGCTGTATGTGGCACACCAAACTGAAAGTTACATGTATAATTATACAAACCCTCATACCCTCTGATGACAACATTTAATTGACCACATTCAGTGCACCTTCACAAACATTCAAATGGGGAAAGTTTAGCACTAGTCTTCTACATCTCTTATGCTGTTTGCTGAGGTCGTTAGTTTGAGCGCTGCTCTCTTAGACTGTTTTTGTATCTGAGGCATCCTGTTGTGTTTGATTTCCTGTTTCAGTGATGCATATGTATGATTGTGTGAAGGTGTTTTTTTCATTGAGTTAATAGGAGGTTAAGTTATGTAGGATTTTAATAAGACTGAATCTTATCAGGCAATAAACATCCCATTTTTATTTCTTTTACACTTAACTTTCTCAGATGGTTTATACGCTCACTGACACTGAATCTCAGATTCTATAGAAGCTATTGTGACACAAAAATGGTGGAATTTTAATTGCTTTTACAGCTACCCCTGATAACAGTATGATTTGTCACATCCTCCATAATCTTATCTCAATTTCTGAAGTGTAATGCAATTAGCTGTCACTGATTATTCTCCTCGCATTACTAATTTCCATTGCAGTAGAACCTGCTAGTTGTTTTGCAAATATAAGGTAAAGCAAGTGCCTGACTGAAGGGATTTTACAACCCATTTTCATCATATTGCGAAAGAAGAGCACAGAAATTGTTTTTTTTTTTTTTTCTGTTTACTGTTTTTATTTACTGGCCCAACAAGACCAAAGCAAAAAAGGTGTCAAATGTCATGTGCGTGAACAAGGTGGGCGCTCGGTTGCTCAGAATAACCCACCGGTTCCACTGACTTTATTAGCTTGAAAAATGAGGGACAATGGAAAAGATGACAGTACTTCAGCTTTCATTAACTAAATCACTTTCCACACAGAGTGCAACAGTGCACAAAGGTAATTAATTTCCTGAAGGGCAATTATTTTAGTACTTTAAGATAATGACAAGAACTCCTCAAAGTTCAATCTAGTAGGTGGTTTTGAAGGAAAATTATCCCCAAAGGCCCAAACTGGAGTCAGTATAGAACCATCCCTGGTGGTGAAGTTAATACAGCATGCAGTATATATTTATTTCAGAGAACTTTATTCAGAGTTATAATGAAACACTGCAGCAAGAGCAGTTATTATTGTATTTTCTACTCTGTTATGTGACTCTCTGTGTCATATATCGACAATCTTGGTTAAAGCATGAGGTAGATGGGAAGTGTAGGCCTATTGCCACAATGCAGCTATCTTTATTGTTATTGTATCTACTTTTAATCTATTATTATCAACCACTGTTTGAAAAAATACTGTAGTTTCTGCACTATAAGTACACTTAAAATCCTTTAATTTTCTCATAAATCCTCAGTGCCCCTCATAATCCGGTGCTCCTCATAGTTGAATTCTGGTTGTGTTTACTGACCTTGAATCGATTTTATGTTGTACACGGCACTCAAAAATCTGTCAAAAAATGTTTTAGTATAACTTTGGTAAGCTACGAAACCACACAGCTATGTTAGCATAACATAAACAGTGAAGCTGGAGGATGAACGCTAACTTTTTTCCACTCGATAAAAATTAACAGGAGGGTTCCTGATGATTAGGGCAGGATGCTGTAAACGGACCAAACTTTAATCAGGAGAACAACTGAGATAATCCATCCACAATACCAGGTTAGTCATTATTATACTGCAACAATATGGGAATAGAGCAGCTGTGAGAGAATTCAACATTAATGAATCAATGGTACGGAAGTGGAGGAAGCAAGAAGAATGAGCTGAGTAAAGTTTGACTTATCTGACTGTTTTGTTTCGCTTAATGCACCTTATGGTCCGAAAAATACGGTACTATGTACAGTGTACTAGTTGTTTAAAAATGGTTGATAATGCCAAAAGATAATAATATTATTTAGATTTTATCCAACTGATACTTGAGATACGTTATTGTCTTGGTGTATTAAAACATTTGCACACACCATGCAGTGATTGACATCCAGGCACACATACCGGGGTGATGCCAGGGTGATTATGGCTCTTGTCTTTGAACACAGGCATACATCTCTCCTGCTGTGCAGGAAGGAGTTAGTTGGGAAGAGGAAGAACACATTATCAGCAGGTGTGTTCAGGTCGAGCATCAATCACTGTCTATCACTATCAGTTCCTCTCTTTCCTGTTAATAAGCTTTCCCTACATGGTGTGCTGTTAGTTTTGCGATTGAAAGTAGAGTAAAGGGTGGGTTCTCTCAAGAGAAAACAGATGTCCTTGTCAGGAAGTTGCAAGGCATAAATATAAGGTACCTCATATTTGCTGCCAAGAGCAGGCATTATCCACTTTTAAGGTAAACTCACTTTTCAGAAGATTTTCAAATCATTGTCACCACTTATAAATATAAATGCATATATTGTAAAATATATACCCACCTAATGACTAATAGTCAGAAGTATATATATTGTAAAATAGACAGACACACATTGAGTTATTTTTAAATTATTTCTTCTTTCACATTAAAACACACATGGAAACACACAAGCACATCAGTAGGTGTTAACATCTCTTATTACATGTTTAACTTAATTATAGTGCAGTAATGGTAACAAAGGTGTTTGTAAAGCACTTATTTTAAAAATAGAACTTTTAAACAATCTAATAATTTTTCATAGTATCATTGAATCTAAGAGAAAAGCTAAAACTTTGACGCTGCCAGTTGGCCTTAATGTCTGTGGCCCATAGATCACGCATCTCCTGTAATTCCCAATGAAAAGCCCGAGTAGCAACCACTCTTTTGCTTCCAGTCCTGTCACACAGGGTGCTGATGGGTGGCAGCAGTGATGGATCAGGGAACAGATTGCCTCTCTCTCTTTAAAAGAACTTTCATGCTACAAGAAATGAGACTTGCTGGTTTTGACACAGATCAGAGAAAGATTCAGAGTACAATAGACCATAGCCTGATCACAGCCAACCAAACCACCTTTCATTATTCTGTCGATCGTCTTCTCTTTGCATGCTTGTTGATAATAACCAATTTCCTGGCAATATCTGTCCTATTTTTCAGTTGACTAGTATCTTTTTTGAAGGCTGATTTGGTCATTTGTTTGCAAAGCTTCAGAGATGTTGCTGTTACACACAACAAAGGAGGAAAACACAAGCCACTGAAACGCAGCTGCATTTGTACTTAGAGAATGAATGTGTCTGCCAAGACTTGTTCCCTTAAAATCTGATAACAACAGACGAAGATTTAATAACAACAGTGAAATTAGGTATGAATATAGTATGTTCACTTGCCTCAAGCACAAATGGTAATGAATATTGTTTTGATTATACTTGTTAGTGATCATGTAGCTCTAGCGTGGGTCAATATGGTTAAATTTACTGGAGAAAAACATCTTCTTTGATTAAGCATTGGCGAATAATGAAAGCTCCATCAGGCTTCCTTTTTCCCTCTTTTGTTCTTTCAATTTTATGTCTAAGCCATGCCTTTCAGCTTCAGCCCTCTCATATAATTTACCACCATCCGTTATTTAAAAGGCAACTCCCTCCTGGTTCATGCCATCATTCAGCATGTCTTAAACAATCATTGCCCTGTCTTACCCACACCGGAGGCTATCACAAATCACTCTTCTCTTTAAATGATTTAGCTGTTCATTTTTTGTGCCCGCCTGGCGCCTCTTGTGCTGAAGCCAGCATCACACCATATGCTTCTTTGGATCTGGTTTCCAATATATCAGAAGAGCAAATGTATACAGATTTTTTTTTTTTTTTTTTTTTAATTCTGCTTTTCAATCCTCGATAGTGAAGTTTATACAGTAGTTCAGGTGTTTTACCAGCGCAATACTTCAGAAAGTGTTTACAGCTGCCAAATAATTTCTGTCCAAACTGCAATAACTACTAATTACAAGTATTTATTAGTAGCATTTATTATTATCCTGCTAGAAATTAAAGAAACATAACCAAACATGTAGTAGTGTCACCACCATGGTACGCTGAATTATTCAAGTAAAAACTGTCTATGTTACATCCAAATAATTTAACATAAGTTACCAAGTCCTGAAAACAAAGTACATAGTTTCATTACAACAAGGAAGGTAGAAAATAAAGAAAGCATTTCGACCATTTGCTGGTAAAAAAACAAAAAAAACAAAACAAAAAACACATAAGTTGTTGTTGCAGTGCGATAGAATAACCTAATTAAATCCCATTGAAAGCATTTCACTCAAACACCCAACATACCTCACGTGAGAGTGAGAAGAAAGCTTTGTCGGTGCCCAGTATATCTTTCATCTACCAGCATCTACATTTATAATCCTAATTACTGGGCTAAAGCTGCTGATGACTGAGCGCGGTGGTCAACCCTGCAATTGATCAACAAAGCTTTACATGCTATGTGTCTCAAGTATTAGCCTTTGTAAAATCTCAACTCACCAGATGCACTGATGCCAGAGCAATGAAACAAAATGTATTGGATGCAAATCCTGCAAAGGATGCTGGCAGTGTTGCCAAACCACTGCTGCCGTCATGGGACTAGCTTAAAACACTCGTTATTTCAAACAACAACACAACACAGTAAAGCTAACAGGGTCTTATTTATGCATTTCAGCAATTTATCATGTCACCGAAATAAAGTATTCCTTCCTCTGTTGTGAGGACATTACAGTTGTATCCTGGAATATAAATTCAAGGGACAAGGCGTCAGGCTTTTTCTTCATGTGAGAAATGGCAATGTCTGTGTTTGGCTATTTCGTGATTATACCACGGTGTGAATCTTAACGTTATTGAAGTATGTGTTGTGCCAGTTTTCAGAGAGCATCTTCAAAGAGGAATAATGAATTGTTATCCATGAATTTTTCAGGTAGACTAACCTAATTTATTATGCTTTGAATTTATGCTTTAGAACTCCATATTTTCCTCTCTTCTAGAGGAAGTGGCTCCATGCATGTCTACTGACAGAATGGCTTTTGTCTAACAGAAGGAACTGGCACAGAAAGTTGCTGGTCTAAAAGTTGGAGCTGGTGCCGTGGAAGGGAACACTGCTATAATAAAAACAGGAGGGGCGGGAGAAAAGAAATATCTAGATGCATCCCACAGATTCTTCTACTGTGTAATCATACATGAGTTTAGTTTTGGATAATTCAGTTTTCAGACCTGTCTAAAAATGGATTTGTTCTCAAAAAGCTGTCTCTGCACTGGCGCCGGCATCAGGATCAGCGCTGAGTTAGGGGAAAAGAGGTGTGGCTAAGAAATTCTGGGCGCAGGTCCATAAAAATCAATTTAAATTTGGTCAGTCTCTTGTTCAAGGACATCTTCTTGGAAATGGAATGACAGTTTTCAGTCCGGCTGCTACTTTTAGATCGCTCCTGGGAAGTCCTGACCGAGGAAATTCAGACCACTCTCACTGTGCTCTCAGCGATTTCAACATAAACCTCAAACTTGCACAGAAGGGAAACTTTTCTTTCTAACTGACCCAAATTTTTTGTTGCAGATCATCACTGGTGATCATAACTGGTCTCCAGCTACAACTGAGTAGTTTTCAGCCGTTTTCATCAAAGAGACTACAGTTTCCAATCCCGAAGACGAGAAATTGCTTGTAATTTTGTGGCACGGAGGAAATCCATCACCCTTCACAAATGCACAGAGGCTTCTGGAAAGAAACTTTAACTGCAATCAAATGATCAACACATGCAGAAGATGGTCCTGAAGAAGATTTAACTTTTTGATCGTCCCTTTTTTATGATGGAATTTATATAGCAGGCTGTATTGATCATGTATAGACTAATCTACAATAGTTAATTTTTGTTTACTTCAAAAAAAAGCCATATTTTCCTCAGATGGTATAGAGCATTAGACAAAATTTGATTAAAATCCTTCATTAAGATTTAGTGGATACACATTATCTTTCAACTAACTTACAAATCTGCAGAAGGAACTGGAATGAATATCCACTCATCCGGTATTTGCTGGGCCAGATGGTGCGTTTGGATACCATCAAGTATCTTTTAATACAGCAGATGCTGAATTGTGAAATATCTCTGTTTTGGCTAGCTGGCTGCATGCCATTATGTCTAAAAGCCCATTATCCAAGGCAAATATGTGACCTCCCTCTCTGTTGCTATCAGAGAGCATCAAGTACAGCCAAAGTTGTTTCTTTGATAGCAGAGAACGGGCTTCTTCTCAATTCAGTCTGTCAGCTCTCGGCATAAAAGAATTCTATGCTCAACCTTTCTCTCGGAGATTTAAAGCAGAGATTCACTTAGCTGTCAGAAAACAATTGCTCTTTGTAAAGAGCGGTGGCTGGTGCAACTTTAATTTTAAAGATGTTTTAAATGAGCTGTCACGCGATGATTGATAGATTGGGAGAAACTTGCCTCCAGTTCATCTGTGTCCCACAACAGAGGGCTTTAATTACGAGCCCCTTGTATCGATGCTGTCAGTTCCACTGTGATATGCATCATGTATGTGAGGAAAATGGATTTTACCACCTGGCTGCCAGCTGCTTGCAGTCTCATTGCACACAGTGTCATCGGCTGAAAATGCATTGTCATCAGTGTGGAGTGATACTGCCTGGGGATCAAGGGCTTTGATATTCATATATTCAGTCATGTGCTTACTCTTATTCATAGTTTAAAGTGAATTTGATTATGATCGATGAACAATCATGCATGAACCGACTTACCATTTGATCAATATCTGCTCTCTGTGTGTCTATTTTTCATACAAACAATGAATTTTAAAATCCCTATGCATAAAACTCTAATGTTTCAGCATTCAGAAAGTAATTTTGGATACCATTGAGAAATGTGAAACTATTCTTTTATCTTTACAGTTTGACATTTTTAATATGCCAGGCAGTAAATGCTATTTTTAACTGTTGTAACTTGAGTGTCTTAGGCTTCATTTCTGGTCATGAGTTGAATATTGCTCTGCAGAAACAGAGCTGAGGCTCAATGAATATTTTCATGTAAACCTAAAGAAACATGTGAAACAGAAGAAGGTATAAAATAATGCATAGATATTATATTAAAGACTGATATTTCTCAGTCAGAAATTGAATATTGTGGCCTTTGTACAAACTGTCAGTTTACTAGAGTTGTATCGCAGTATTCAGATGACGGTGTGGAGGATTCGTTTTACTCAACAGAAGCTTGTAGCAGAGCATTTACGGCTATCATTGTGACAGTGAAAAATATGGCATTAGAAATATCAAAGGAAAATAAATCATTTTTATTTTAGGAAAAGCGGCAGAGAACGAACATATCTTATGTTTCTAAAGGGGGGTGCAGCGTGGCACTCCAAAAAACGGTTTCATGAACAACCAGCTCTGGCAGACAGAGAAAGAAGCACACCACATAAAAAAGATCAATACTTCAGGTTTGTTAACTGATGAAAAAAACGCTTTGCAACGAATACCGATTTTGATAAATAAACAAGAGCAAGACCAGACAAGACCAATCTCCTACTGGTTTCAGAGGATCCTTCTCAGGATTGGAAACAAGACCAAATCGTTTTGGTCAGTAGATTACT
>VUQR01026936.1:0-10488 GCA_015108515.1 Hemichromis elongatus | reverse complement strand
AGAAAAAAGTGGAAGATACATTTTAATTGATCGTGCTAAAAGAAATACCAGGTTTCTGGCATTTATGATGCGCTCCAATCACAGGCAAAACAGAGATGTGAAAAATTAAAAGGAAAATTATATTTTTTTAAAAATTGTGTACAAATATACAATAGCGTGCAAAAGTCTTGAGCCACTCTTAATATTTCATTTTCAAATAACTGAACTTTTTTTATATTTTCTTGTAATCCTTTATCACCCTCATATCGTACAGGCCATTTGGTGTTATTTTGTTGTTTTGGCTGTAAAAATTACAAAATAACTCTCGTATGTCTGGAACCATTTGAGTTTTCCCTCTGGCCCCAAATAGTTAAGGAGTCATGAAAATGTGAAGAGAACATAGTAACGTGTAGGTGGAGCTGATTTTTCTGTGTCATACAACGAATATCTTTGTAAAGCTCGTCTTCTCTCCTGTTCGAATTTTGTCTCTTGCATAAATTGTAATGTGTCACTTTAAAACAGGCCCATAGCCACGATAGCAGTAAAATAGGGTTAAAGTATCCTAAACAACAGCTCTTCTGGCTTTATTTTCTATCTTCGTTGGACATTAGCTGCTTTTTCACTTTTTTGTTTTTTGTTGTTACTCGTGTGTGTGTGTGTGTGTGTGTGTGTGTGTGTGTGTGTGTGTGTGTGTGTGTGTCTGCACAGCACTGACAAACTGATTTAGCTTAACAACTACTTAGTGAACTGAATTTAAACTTTCTAACAGATCCTGCTGAGAGGGCAAATCATAAAGTTTCTCTATATTTTGTCTGTTGCCAACTAATGGTCAGAATTCAGAATTATTGAGATTATTTCTTATATTATCATGTATTAATGTGTATTAATTAAATAAAATATTTTCAGTTAAATTCAATTTTATTTCTATAGCATCATATCATAACTGCACTCGCCTCAACGTGTTTTATATTGTAAGGTAGAGACCCTACAATCACATTTGATTAAATTTTGTCATGCCAGTACAACAAACATGGGGGCTATGCTAGCTTTGCTTCATCCATTTTTTTATTTTACTTCATTATTTTTTAGATGTGCTGAATTTTTTTGAGCTGTTGCTGTTGCTGTTTTTTTCTCATATTATTACTGGAATCTTAAACTCCCTTTTAGAGCCTTCACCACTTGAGAAATTTGGATGCTGGATGATTCCTGAATGGTCTGTGTCAGTAAGCATACGCCCCTGTATGTTTGCAACATGTTTGAAATTTTTCCAAGTATTAAGACCATCACGGCTGGGTAGCTGAATGTTATCCAAGGTCAATAACTTTCAATGATAATCCTCTGTCAAATATGTATCTTGGCCAGCGGAGAGCAGTTCACTCTTCATGAGTTGGCAAGCTGCGGCTGCTATGTGAAGCTCTCAGTACAGCCAGTTTTTCAGGTAGTGGGCCCTGAAATCACACAAAAAACAAACAGTTATGCAAACACAAGGGTGGAGTTTATTCTGTGTGCCTGTTCTTCAAGTCTTGGACTCACAATACAAAACTTTAAGCTGAATGTAATTTATACTTTCAGCAATAGTCATTCCAAAAAGCAGCATGTGCCTTTTAAAAGACAAGTTTGCAAAAGTAAAGACAGTCGTCTTCTTTAAAAATAATTAAAAATAAGACAAAGATATTTAAATAATAGCTTGAATATGCACAGAATTTGAAGTTGCACACGGGCAGTAAGGAATACTTTGTCCTCAGTCGAATGGGTGTTAGGGAACACGCTGCACCTCACACACAATAAGCTTAATAAAACCAACATCCGTATCAAAGAGCTATTGTTACTTAAGTTTTTTTTTTTTTTAAAGCAACAAGTCAAAAATTCTGACATCCCATTTATTTCTGGTTTTTAGTGCGTAAAATAATTAATAACAAAAAATAAAAAACATTTAAAGCAGATGTTCAGTGTCATTTAACAATATTTTAACTGGGTAATCAGTAAATACAGTCATGCAGTATTCCTAGGTTTGGGTGTAGTGAGCTGCATATAATCACAGGAACCCAGAATGCCATTAGCTGGTGCCACTGGCTCTCACCTGCGTATGTAAAACACTGTCAGCATCATTTACAGTAAGTAGTCCGGGTCCTGAGGGCGTTTTATCGGGTTATCTTATCTAATTATTATCTTTCAGCAGTCACTTTACTTAACCTGACACTTCTGCACAGAACAGTGTGTAATCTGTTTCTAACCACTCATAGCATTGCCAGGGACCACATTAGGCCATGTAAAACTTGATTAAATTTGTGAGTTCAGTATTTTTTTTTCCTTAGAAAAATCCATCTTATTCCTTTGGTCATCTTTTTCAGGGAATTAACTGATCTTTCACTGCCCCACTATTTTTATATTCAAAGTATTCAAAAGGTATGTGGACAATTTTCTATGCGAGGAATACCACTGTACCTATAGCATTGACTACCAAGACCTCTAACACACAGGTTTGTGGCATTTACTATAAATGGGCTCTTTTCACTAATTTCATAATGTCAGAGCTCATGATGTGAAGGTCATGTGGCATTTCTTGACTAGTTTGCACTTCATGTTGTGATGCTGCTCAGGAGTACCCTGTAGTGTCAAGTAGTTTTAAATGAATTCTTGACCGACAAAAAGAACGTGCGTATTTATGCTCAAACTGCCCTTAGTCAAATATTTCGGGATAAGATTAAGTTTAAATCACTTTAGTGTAATTTACCACATGTGGGGCTGCGTATGCGCATGAGTTTCCACATTTACCGCTTATTGTGCGAGCAATTTAAATGGTACGGATACAATAGCATGCGCAATACACAAGGGCTTACGTGTCCTTGATTCAGCTCTAATTGGAAAAATGGAGTGGAAGAAAGCCCTGCGGGCTGCTAATATTTAAACAAATGTTGGTGTAGTGGCAGGTCATTTAGCTGCAAAGAAACTAGGATGAGTGACTAGGGACTGGACTGATAGGAGTTTCAGGTGTGGATGCGCTGTACCCTTTGTAAAGAAAAAAAACAATGCAAGAAATACAAAGTTGGTCATATGGCATATGTCAACTGTATGTGCTGCAGAAAGCAGTTTAAGAGCACATCTGTGCTAATATTAAGCAGTGAATGTGCAGGTTTGCGGGTATTGCAGTGTGTTTATCTGGTGCAGCTATGAGGACTTTTCTGTAAACTTCTTCCGCACAGCTGCAGGAGTGTTTACATCGTTGCAGATGTCATGGTCAGGAGTTTAAACATTACTTTTATACACGAAGAGCTCAAATGTTTATACTTATGTGCCAAAATGAAGCACCCAGTTAGGAATGACTCTAATATGTGGGGCATGATGGCCATTTTAGTGTTAATCTTGTAATAAAAAATAATTGTACTCTACCAAAATAGTCGATATAATATTTTAAAGAGTTCACATGATTTTTGGACTTGTTGTTTCCTCTGCTTGGCTGCATAAGAACCACTTCTTAATGCCTTATGGGTTGTCATATTATCAAAGCAAAAACTATCATTAGAACAACACGTGCCCACCGTGTAAGGTTACGACAGCTATCATTAACAATGCAAAGAAATGTCAGCCACCCGGAATACGAACCAGAAGAAGAGGCCCTCTGATGGTTGATTAGCAAGCACGACACGTAAAATGTCTGCAGTGTTTGTTTGCAAAGAAGAGTGGAGGAATATTTGACATTTGTGCTTGGAGCGACGTGTTATAATCTTCCCAACATTTACGCCTGTGCACTCAGGAACATGGGATCTTATTAGCTAGGCTTCAGTGAGGCTCCCCAGCTAATTCTGCTTTTTTTCCCCCTCTCTTTATTTTCCTCTTTGTTGGCTGAGTTAGTACTCCAGAGATCAGGTGCTCACATGGAAGAAAGGCACTTAGACAGATGACAAAGAAACAATAATATAATTGCTTTGAATGTAAAATCTGAATTGCAAAACTTCACTCGTGAATTTCAATGTTCTTTGTGTTAATACTGATTTTTAAGCAAACTGACTCAACAACAGGCCACTGCATGTGAATGAAGTGCTCGGTAATTACAGAAGAATGTGAAATGCGAGAATATATGTTACAAATTAACTGACGTAAAGGTTTATTCTAAAATGACATAACGTTACATAATGTAAGGTGTATATTAAACTAACTCTGTGACAATTATACTGATTAAAAAAGGTCATGACAGTAAAATGTTGGCACCCACTATTCAGACAATTCAAAAGGTATAAAGGTTCTGTAACACAATATTCAATTATAGGCCCATAGGCCAGCTGCCTCAGTGGACAAATAAACTGTTTCAGTGAGAAACTAATGCATCTGGGAATAATAGTGCGTTCCCGGGATGATAATGTATACTAGTGTCTGTGTCTAAAACTTATGAATATTTTGTTACAGTATGCAATCAGAAACTTTACATTAATCATTCATAGTCCTTGTGGCCCATTATTTCTGCTATTAAATTATTAATGCCTTGAGCTGACTTTCTTCACATAATCAAGTACCTATTGTTGGCTGCTATACATTGCTCCTGTATATGCAGACAGGGCCATAAAATAAGCCACTGAATTACCATAGACACAACAGGCATACTTCGATGGATGTTCTCATGCCTTTGTTTGGTTTACACTGCGGGAAAGAAGACGGTTAATATCATGTGGTGACCCAGCTTTGTTTCTTTTCTATCCCTTTTTCTCTCCCATCTCCCAAAACATCCATGAATATAGAGTTTTTCTTGGAACTGCTGGACAATTCTGAGAAGTCACTCAACAGTATGTTCACACGGACATACGGGAAGCTGTATATGCAGAACTCTGAAGTATTCCAGGACCTGTTCACTGAGCTAAAGCGCTACTACACGGGGGGCAACGTCAACTTGGAAGAGATGTTGAATGACTTCTGGTCCAGGCTGCTGGAACGCATGTTCCAGTTACTTAACTCCCAGTACCACTTTACAGACGACTACCTGGAGTGCGTCAGTAAATACACAGATCAGCTAAAGCCTTTTGGAGACATTCCCAGAAAACTTAAGGCCCAGGTCACCAGAGCATTCATCGCTGCACGGACGTTTGTCCAGGGGCTAATGGTGGGTCGGGAAGTTGCCAACAGGGTCGCTAAGGTGAGTTTCATTATTTTTCTCATGGCTGCTTTGAGTGTGATTTTGCTTTGTGACCGTTTAGCACTGCTGGCTTTATCTTTAACGCAATAAACATTACAACATATCCCTTAACACAACAACTTTCTGAGAATGCATTTGATCTCCAGGTCGATGCATGACATTTAAATGATTTGCAGCTGTTTAAGACATAGGCATGGACTTTATTTAATCCCACACTGGGGAAATTCACTTGTTACAGCAGCGCAAGGGACAGGGGAAAAGGGGGATTATACATATATTAGAAACCAATCAAAATAGACAAAAAAGCGAAAATACCGGTACATGTACAGCTGGTGACTTTATACAGTAAAATACACCGGGATTTTCCATTTTTTAAATGTACATAAAGTGCAGTGGGAATTAGAAAGATATATAGATATAGATATGTGTGTATATATATATATATATATATATATATATATATATATAAAAGTAAGAAGGAACAATTTAAGTGTTGTTATTAAAATGTTTACAACTGGCTTTTTGTCATTATGCATCCTAAACAATTGCAAATGAATTATACTTCATGCACATGTGGTGATGCAGACAGTTCAATATATATTCTTTATTTTAACTTTAAAAGATTAAACAACAGGACAGCTAAGATTTCCTGTTGGGATTGTGTTTGCATTGTTCCTCTTTGCACTTTGTTTCTTTTGTTTTTTGTTTTTTTTTTACATTGTGCTTAAAACTGTGCTTCATTTCAGTGTGACCGTTTATTTAAAAATGATTAGGGTTTGGTCTGAAATCTTAGTAGATTGGATTGTAAAATAAGTATATTTAAGACTGTTATCAAACCCTGAAGATTTCAAAAGTTTTTGTTTTTTTTCAAAGGCTTAGTGGATACGTTTTTTAATTCCACGGTTAACACAGAAAGTTATGCAACGGCTTTTAGTGGACATCAAAACTATGAGATATGATATAACTGCAGCTGTTTGCAGATGGCACGTTGCATACTTCCAGGAAGAATCTGTGCTATGAAGTCAATTCAAACACTGGTATTAATGATCCAACTTGAGCTTTTTACATTTGGATTTCATCATTTAGTTTAAAAGAGAGTGGGCTTCTAAAAACTGTGGAAATCGATGTGGAAGGTGGGGGCTTAGAAAGCTTAATTAAACAGTTTCTTCTAGTTATAGTCATCATCAGCTTTTGATTTTGTTGGTGTACAAATCATGGAACACAAAAAAAAGACTTCTGCAATATTTATGAGCATGACATTCAAAAGCAAGCTCTAAAGAAAAGCACTTTTTACATACTCTAAACACGTAACATGCTTTTGGGCTTACTAAAACAGATTTATCCTTAAAATAGAAATTAAATGAGCTGTTTTGCAGAGACCTCAAAAAATTTAATTAAATGACTGATAAATCATAACAATGATTTTAGTGATTGATTCTAAAAGTAACGTTCTTCACCTGCTTTTAGACGCAAATTACATGAAACTTGATGTTCATAAGTTCAAACATGAAGTTTTTAAAATGTCTTCAGAGTTCAGCAGTGATCTGATTCGTTGCAGTTTCCTTTTTAGCTTAAAGCTCGCCGTCCCTTTCAATTCGACAAGGGAGAGAAACTGTAAGAAGAGCAAAGAAGAAGAAAGTGGCTGCAAGAGTGGCAGGGCAAAAAAAAAAAAATGATCTGTGCAGTTCACTTTTATGTTGGAGGCTTAACTCCCTGTGCAAAGCAGAGACAGATCATAGAGTGTGAACACAACTGCATGCATTACATTTATATTAGATCTTTGCTCTGTGACTGCATAAAAAGTAACGTTTAGATAAAAGACTACACAGTCAACCTTCACCTATGGTAATATTTTACCTAGGTTATCTGTTTCACTGTGAAGAGCAATTTTTAGGGTGATTAGTTGCATCTTTTTTATCATTTGGATGCCACGCAAACATACAACTACAAAAAATGGAAAGGAAACTAGTGCAATAATGTTTCTTAAGTACAGTGAATCCATGAAATGTTGATGCCTTTTAGAAATACAGTGTGAACAGCAAGACAGAATACAGCAGAGTATTTTTGTCTTTGACAGTTAAGCTAAGCTGGCGTTGGACTTTCTTTGCATAAGTGAAATCATGTTGCTTCAAGTTCCACCGCATAATTTTAGTCATCTTGCAAAAACTAGGACTAATTTATTGTAAGGTTTATTCAAATCCTTACTTTAGATAATTACAGCACATTACAGTAATGGTCTTTAAAATAATTTTTAAAAAGTGTTGAAGTCAGTGCACTGCAGAGTTTCATGCTGACAAATAGAGCTGCCAGCAGTTCACTGTAACTCAACAGGAAGACTTGTTACGGTTATGTCATAAGTTATTATGACTTATAAGAAGTCACATCATACTTAACCACAAGAAATGGTTACTTTGAAACTCACTGTGTAATTTCTTCATATTTCTTCATTAGATCAAAAGCCAAATCATCCTCAATTTATATTTTATCTTTGAACCTCTACCATCAGTTTGATGTATGCTCAGTCTCCCCCAGTGCCCCACCCTATACTTACACTATATCACAGGACTGTGAATTCTCCACCTCAATATTATGTACATATTAAAGCGCTATGTCATATTCTGCTGCCATGTAGAGCTGGTCATTTTTAATGCTCATAATGTCTTTTAGCTTACCACTGAGCTCGTCGCCTTTCCCTTAGTGGCATAGCCATTTCAGAGGAAGAGTTAAAATGAGCGCCTCTATACATCTGTCCTAGGCCCAAAAGGCACCGCCACTCTGGATCAAATCCCATATTCCCTTCTTCCTCATCAATTATGTAGCGGAGCCTGGAAACAGTGTGGCATTGCTGAAGGCTGTCGGGCTGGTGAACAACCGAAGAAGTCGAGGTGAAAAGTTGTTTGACGTGACAAATCACCTTGACCTGAGAATCACCCTCGGTGCCGTGCAGTTTTCACTGGGATAAATCCACATGCACCTCCTTACAGCACACAGTTAGAGCAAATACCAATGTAAAACTTCTTGGGTTTAAGCACGCTATTGCATCCCGTTCTATTTTAGATCCAAGACTTTTTATATCCTTTATGGCAGAATGCAGAATTTCGTTTGTGTTACTACTGCAATTACTACAGCTTCATGAATCAGTGTTTGGTCATTTGGCAGTGTGTTATATTAGCAGACCATTTGCGAACAAATAGTGTTGAAAAATACCTCCGAGCTGGACTGCTGTGACAAATACACCATCTGTCACGAAGGTACAATTCTGTGTTCTGATTCTGCTGCAGGTTTAGTTAAAATTATGCTGAGGAGACGCAAAACTCAGCATTACTCTTAACTACTTTAAATACTTTTTATTTTACAGAACAAATGATAAACTGGTGCATGTGTACGTATAAAGATAATTTATTTAAGTAATAATTTATAAACTTTTTATTGTCCCTGATGGATTGGCAGCATTGGGATTGAGCTTGATTTCATCATTCTAGCTTGTCCAGGTGACAAAAGAGTCTCACTGCAAACTCTATTTAGAGGCAGTCTTAGAAGATGGAGTCTTTTCACTTGCCATTGATTTTTTTTTCCTTTTTTTCCCACATATGTGCTTTACTGGTTGCTTGTGAGAGGTCATTAGAACAACAGGTTTGTCAGGGGCATTGCAAACGAATGGAGAAATAAACCGTCTGTTGCCATAGGTTTTGAGTCTCATTTATATGTAAAGAGTCACACACTACAAATGTTGCTTAGTGGGTAAATCTAACAACATTGGGGTTTAAATTTAAATACCCAAACTGATCATTAAATGTTTAAAACTCAAGGTTTTAGAATGGAAAAACATGCTTTTTCCATGTGATGCCTGCCTTCAACCAGCTGTCTGTTTAATTTTCCATGTTACTTTACATCTGGATTATGCACCAATATGATGAGCCATAAATATTTACAGCTAACAGACAGCGCTGTATGGTGTAAAGTCAGAGCGGGAGAGAGATCACGCCATAAAATGAGATTGCACTAGACTTGCACTGAACAGTTTCCTGGACCTCGATCCTGGATTAAGAGCAGAATCCCTCTGGATTACAGTTTATGATGACCATTAGGAGTTTTATCCTAGCGGTACTTAAAACACAGTCCAACTACATTAAGACCTACTCAAAGAAGATTGGAGGGATTTGGAATTTTTGAACGGTTTAAAGTTCAGGCATTTAAAGCACTTATCACTCACTCTGCATATGGGAAGCCGGCCTAGTCCGTGGTGCACTTTTACTCACGATGATGGAAGGAAGTAGGGTATTTTGTAGAGAGGGATTTGTTTTCCCTGATGGCTTATACTGCCACGGTGATCTCATTATACACTCATTTCCGACCACGAACTGTCAGATAATTTCACATTAAGCTCCCAGGCAGTTTCTAATCTTTACACAACATTTACCTTAGATTAATGCTCTGCCAGATTTCTTTGCTGACACGTGAGAAACATCATCATCAGCTCCATGTGCTTTCCATACGTGCTCATGTTTTGTTTTTCTGCTTTTTGAACTCGCTGCCCTGCGTTACTTTTAACGGACGCATTCAAAATTCAGCCATAAAAAGACAGAAACACAACACACTGGTTGTGTGTCAGCAGTGAATGTGTACTTGTTTAAATTTAAACAGGCCTATCTAATCAGATAGCATTTTCATTCACTTTAAGGAAATGATGCCAGTCATTTTACATTTTTTCACTTTTGTTGTTCTAATCGCAGTTAGCACACTCATTTAGCTGTTGCGTAACTCACTGCCGTGTCTAAAATATGCACCAGCTGTACTTATATACACACTAGTGTTCAACAAAGTAGTGCTAACAGAGTTATTTCTAAGAAAAAAAGGTCAAGTACAGTAGTGTCATTTAATCTGCACAAAGACAAACAGATATGTTTCTTTTTATAAAGTACTACATTATAGAGCCCCGAGATTTGTTTTTCTTTTCTTCTCTGTCTGATGGCCACCTTTTTATTTTAACAATGTGTGTGTCACGGTCTGTGTGGCAGACCGTGGGTGAGGTGGGGAAGTAGGACCCAGGCGCGAAGCTCTGCATATACAGTGGGTTTATTTACAGTGAATGTGAAGAAACAACAACAATAAATCGCCGTGCGCTCCCAACTCCCGTGACGTGTCCTCCTCCCTGTGTTCGTGTCCAAGTCCCCGCTCCTCAGTGTCTGAGCACCCCGTGCTCACTGCTCTCCACACTTCTGGGAAGCACACATACAAAACAGACCTTAGCATACACCAAAATTCTGCAGCAGACTCACAAACTTGCTGGAGACACTAACAGGTAGTCACGCAATGATCCAGCGCTGGAGAGAGCTCTGCCACAATCCTAAGTAGCTCCTCCAACGAGCCTTGATCAGCTGCAG
>VUQR01026935.1:0-16417 GCA_015108515.1 Hemichromis elongatus | reverse complement strand
ACTGTTTAATATGTACATGTTACAGATTTCATAATTAAAGCCTCTAATTTCCTCTTTAATTTAATGTCTGAGAAGTTAAAATGGTTTGACACAGTGAAATGTTTAATGCACAGCAGTAGGTCACATCCGCAACAATGACGTGACCTACTACAGGAGTGAAGTTAACATCTGACCGAGTGGTGCAGCAACAGCAACCTGTCCCTGAATGTGGAAAAGACCAACAGCGACTCTACTTCCTCCACAAACTGAGGAGAGCAAGATCTTCAACCCCCATCATGAGCATCTTCTACAGAGGCACCATTGAGAGTATCCTCACCAGCTGCATCACTGTGTGGTATGGCTCCTGCACCGGGTCCTGTCGGGAAAAAATTACAACGGGTAGTGAGAGCAGCAGAGAGAATTGTGGGGACCTCTCTTCCCCCCCTCCCCAGGAGATCACCCGCCTCATCCGGATGTTCCTCTGCATTACAGGTGACTCCACTCATCCCTTAAAAAGCTTCTTCAGTTTGCTGCCATCGGGAAGGATACTGAAGAGCCTTCGGGGTAAAACCAGTAGACTGAGAGACAGCTTCGTCCAACAGGATGTGAGGATGCTGACCACCTATGAATCGAGAAGGGGGGCCTAAGGGTACATCTTTTGCCATCTTACAATGCTGTGATTGCAGCCATTCCCCAACTCTCTGTGATTGGCACTCATGGCCATTAATCAGTGGTTTTTGATCAATGGCCTTTGATCAGTAGGCTTTGATTAGTAGTTGTTGATCAATGGTCATAGGAATTTACATATTAATTATCATGGAACTGACCTGCCAGCCCATTGTTCATTCAGTGGTGCTAGTTCCAGTCACTGTGCAATGTACTGTTTATTAGATTGGGGAAACCTGCAGTCAGCTGAGACTGATGAGTGAGTGGATGAGTGACAAAACGTTTCCAGCTCTGAAAACTCTGCATCCAGATGAAGAGAATCAACCGTTTGGGATTTACTTACCTGGATGATTGAGCACTCATGAAGACATCCTTTTATTAATATTTTTAAATGATAGCGGCACAAATGAAAATTTTGCAGCACAAACGTTCGACATCAATTTGATTTGATTTGGGTAATATGGTGGGGCTGGTTGACCTTTTGACCCCTACATTTTCATTAGCATCTTTAAAAAAGTGTGGCACAAATGACAGTTTTAGCAGGACAAACGTACTACGTAGGTAGTTTTGACCTTTACATTTTCATTAATATTTTTTAAACAGAAGCAGCACAAAAGACAATTTTAGCAGCACAAACGTAGCACAGTTGATTGATACCAATTTTGTTTAATTTCACTGAAGTGGGGTGGGGGGGGCTGGTTGACCTCTGATGACCTCTAGAAATTTTTATCAATATCTTTAAAATGATAGCGGCACAAAAAAAAATTTGCAGCACAAACGTTTGACACCACTTTTGTTGGATTTGAAGAGGGTGGGGGGGCCAACTTCACTCACATAGTCCATGTCTCTCTTGGGCTTAAAACTGGGACTCTCCACCATTTGACCTGAACTGAAGAAGCTTCTCAGATGAGAGGTGAAACGTTTTCAAGCAAATTAAGTCCAGATGCTTTTCTTTCCAAGCTCCTTAGACTACGATCACCTGGATGACTGAGAACCTTCACAGACGCACCTGAATGCTGTTATAGAGGTGCTAACACTCGTGATCCGTTAATCCATGCATTGATTAGCAGTACCTGCCTGATACTGACCCTCTGAATTCAGTAAAGGTGGACTGTATCTTTAAACTTACACAATGACAGAAATGTTTAGTGTGACTTGAAAGCAACACTAAAAATAATGTGAAACATTTTCACAATTCAAGGACTAATTTTGCAGTTAATATTTCTGCAACTACTCCAAGACCTTCACAATGTGTAAGTAGCTCAATGACGTTTATTGTGAAAGGAAGGAACAGGAAGAATCCATTCTGCTTGTGTTGAAAAAAATCAGATTTACAGAAGATTTAGGTTTCTGCTGCGACTGCTAGAAATAAGTTTTTGTGTTTGAAGCTTCAGGAAATTCTCTGCGAGGCCTCAGAGAGCATTCATGAAGACGTCTCCCCCCAGCAGGCACTTATTTTTTTGGGGGGGTAAAACAAAGTTTAAACACAGCGATCTGAGGTGAAATGAAGCTCAGGTTTTATTGGTTCAGACAGATACATTTCTGTTATTACAAAATAAAATAACCAGTTATGATGAGCACAAAAACCTTTAAAATTTACAGTAAATACAAAATTGTGTTCATTACACCAATTTTAAATGTTCAGGAACTGTGAAGAAGACTTTCAAACAGGTCAGCTAGCGTTGGGGATTAAAAGTTCGGTGCTGCTCTGGTTGTAGAAACTGTTCTGATCCGATCAAAAGTTTTAACGTCGGACATAAAAAATAAACACGGATGGAAACTTTTCTGGAATAGCAGGTGAAGCCTCGAAAGCTTCGGCTCTTGACGGTCTGCAGGGCTGAGCTCCTGACTGGAGGTTAGCTCTTTGAACTTTTGGACTTGAACACAACATCGTTGTAACCCTCTCTGTTCCTGGCGATCTCGATGGCAAAGAACTGAACCCTGGTGGCTGAAACCGGAGAAACAGGAAGCAGTCACAAATCACTTTCATGGGTTTCTTAATAAAAGAGTCATTTTGTCTCAAATAGGCAAATCTTTTTTACATTTTCTGCTCAAACGTCTCAGATATGCAAAAAAAATCTTGAGATCCAGAGTTTGAATATTTATAAAAAAGTGCTGTGGAGTTTTAGCTTCATATTTCATGTATTTATTAAAAATAGTCTCTAGACCAACTTTCTCCACATTTTTTTCCATTTTGAAATCTGAGGCAATGTTTGAACATAAATCTCTAAAATGTAAGAATTTTTTTTCCCTACAGATAACACAGAGGTGCTGTGATTAGCACTGTTGCCTCACAGCATGAAGGTCCTGAGTTCAAGTCCACCGTTTTGTGTGGAGTTTGTATGTTCTCCCTGTGTTTGCGTGGGTTTTCTCCAGGTACCTCAACTTCCTCCCACAGTCCAAAGACATGCAGTAAGTTGGGTTAGTTTAATTGGTAATTCCAATTTGCCCATAAGCGTGATTGTCATTGCGATTGTTTGCCTGTCTCTGTGTTGGAATAGGGCAGGGGTAGGCGCCTTGAGGGCCGGTGTCCTGCAGGTTTTAAATGTGTCCTTGATCCAACACAGCTGATTTAAATGGCTAAATTACCTCTTCAACATGTCCTGAAGTTCTCCAGAGGCCTGGTAGTGAACTAATCATGTGATTCAGATGTGTTGAACCAGGGTGAGATCTAAAACCTGCAGGACACCGGCCCTCGAGGCCTGGACTAGGGTGTCTACCCCGCCTCTCACCCTATAGTAGCTGGGATAGGCTACAGCCCCCCTGCAGCCCTGACAAGAGGATGGATGAACTTTTTATCTGCTGGTTTGGAGATATGAAAATGAAATGAAGAAAGGCTGTCTCTATGATTCCGTTTGGATACTCAGAGAACATAAATCGTGAGTTAAATGTTTACCAAAGATGGTGTTTTCCTCCGTGTAGTCCTTCTCGCAGTCCAGTCGCAGCAGCGTGCCGTAGTTAAAGTCTTCGACGAGTCCTTCAAACTGGTTACAGAACGGACGCCACGTCTGAAAACACAAACCAAAGCTGTCCGATTCACCCAGCATCTGTGACTCTAAGCACTGATGGATGAGCAGGCAGAGCTAACGGCCGGCGCTTACTGACCTCTTTGGCCCTTTCAGACTTGAGGTCGTCTGCGTTGAGCAGTTTTATGTCAAGGTCTTTGAAGGTTTCCCTGAAGCTCGAGTAGATTTTGTCGTCCATCTTCGTCAGCTTGAGGAACTTCGGATCCACCGAAGAGATGAGCTAAAGGCAGAATGGAATAAAACACCTCAGAGTCGAAAACCCACACCGCTCAGCAGGTAATAAAGATCATATGAATTCCAGCCCTCTGAGTCAGATAAAGGCAGTCGGTTTTGTGAAGGAACCTCTCGCCGTCATCTTTTATAAAGCACAGCGTTCCTGTACATAACCGAGCCTTTGATGTCCAAGCAGACACGGCGTGTGCTGGTTTCAAACCAGTAACTAACAATAAATATAACAGGTCATAACCAGCTCCATTAACGTGGTGAAGGGTGGTGCAGCAGGCAGACTTACATTGAAGTAAACCTCTGCGTGGTTGTAGGCCTTCATTGCCCACATGACCTCGAGCCGCGGCTGAAAGGAGAAAAAAGTTTGCATTCATCATAATTTCGGGAATGTTTCTGTGGGAATATTCATTCACAGCACCGCAGAATTATTCCACATTTCATGTTTAAGGTGAGGTCCTCTGAGGACATAGCGACTGATGAAGAAGAAGATGATGTAAACTTACATCATTCCCATAAGCCTCTGCAGGCAGAGACAGAGCATGTGCAGCTGCTGCAGCTCCCTCTGCACCCTGAAAACACAAACACACACGTCACGCACTCTGATATCATCACAGTCTCTCAGCAGGAACACCTGAGCTTCAAGGTTTCCACCAAAAGGTGGAGAACAGGTTTGTGTGGGAAATATTTTCACACTCTGATGCTGTTCACTGTGTACGGAGGTCCAAAATTAATATTTGCACATAAAAAAAATATTTTATAATCTTTTTTTTTAATTTTCATGACTACAGTATCATACTAAATTTATTTTAAGCATTTGCAAATTTATTTGGTTTATTTTTACATCGTATTTACATTCTTGACTATTAAATATTTTATAAATTATTTTATTATGTTTAAGTTTTATCTCAATTTTTAAATCTTACTTAAAATTCAAAAAAAAATTATTTTTCATTATTATTATTTTATACACACACGCTTTTTTTTTTTTTTTTTTTTTTTTTACCACTTGAATAATTTTAATTTCACATTTCTGACTTTTTGCTCAAAATTTTAACTCTGAGGTTTTCTTTTGTACAGCCTGATTTTGACCTGTGTGATAATCACCAGGCAGCTCAGTCAGATCGTACTCTGGATACCAGTTCCACCAATCACATTCATTCACTGATCTGATTTCCACGTCTCCTAAATCAGGCTGTGGCACAGGAAGCATTAAACTGGTTCCTGCTTCTGCTACTTTATCTCTCAGATTATTTACTGTGAGATTTTTATATTCTTTAAAGATTTTAATTGATAAGGTCTCTGATTGGAGGAGGGGTGCTCACAGGAATCATTTTGCACATTACCTGTGAAACGTGCCTTTTTATTTGAGTGCACTCAGAGCCTGAAGCAGAGAACCCATATTAACAGAGGAAGCTGATAACCACTAGCCAACTCAAAGAAAAATGGGCTTTGGTGAACTTCCCGTGTGACCACACCCCTCTGATCTGATTGTTCAGAAATCAGAAATCAGCTGATCAGTCTCTGACTTCCGGAATAAACAAAGCCACACTGACACGTCACGTCGTTACGTACAGCGAGTAGAGCGGCACGTGGCGACCAGCGATGAGAGTCTCTATAGTTTTTATCACACAAAACATTTTATCAGTGAGCGAGGTGAATACAGAGGTCAAGGGTCAGAGCTCATCGCTCTCTGCACGTGTGATTCTCTCGGCCAGCTCCCTTTAGCTGTTAGCTAACGATCTGGAGCTGCGTCGGTAAACAGCTTCAATTCAGCGTCTCCGTTAAATGAGTTCACAGACAGCACCGACACACGAACACACACGCGCGCGGGTTTTCACGGTTAAAGTCCTACCAGAGCGGCCAGTCCGTTGTCCGACGCCATGTCTCCCATCCGAAGATCGTCTATGGAAAGAAGATGGACCACTGTCAAAGACTATACGCGTGGGTCTCAGCGGCTCATCAACAGTGACTCATCTTCTACTTTTACGATCTCTGATCTCAACTTTACCACTGCGTGACGTCACACTATTTAAAGGGACAGAGGCGCGTTAAATAACGTTAATATTTACTTTGAAATAAATCAAATTTAAAGATTTCCAAAAACGGTAAAATGAAAAAATAAGTGACATAAGGAAAAAAATAATCCACTGCCCTCAAAACCAAAAACAGTAAATTATTAACTTAATTATTAAATCTAATCTTTAAAAATTAAACAAAAAAAAGTGAAAAGTATATAACATTTACATCATAATAATTTTTTTTATTGAATGTTTAAATGTTATGTTAAACATTTCTGTCTTCTTTTAAAATAACTCATATAATCATATAAGAAATATTTATATTTAATACGATTTATTATATTTTTGTAAGAATAAATAAAAATAATGATTTTAATCTATCTTTTTTTTTTTCACCTTCCATCTATCCATATCCGTCCATTTTCTTCCACTTATCTTGGGATGGGTCACAGGGGCAGCAGCCTAGGCAGAGAAACCTAGACCTCCCTCTCCCTAGCCACCTCCTCCAGCTTGTCCAGGGGAATGCCAAGGAGTTAAGTTCAGAGATTAAGTGGGATGTTAAGAACAGGGTGCTTAGTTTATGTAAAAATGTAGTTTGTTATTTTTTTTTGGTTTACAAACTGGAATTGTTTTGTGTGTATGTTTATGTGTTGCTTCTAAATGTAATAACCACATATGAAAATATTTAATTATTTTTTTAAAAATAATTCATTTATCTAATTTATTTCATTCATTAAAAAAATAACAATGATTAATCTGAAGCAATCACTCACTAATACAGTCTGCAGTCTATGCTGCCACCTGTGGCAACTGAATGAATTTCATCTCTAGGTCCAAACCAGTTTCTTTAAAATTCAGAGTAAAATTTCACTGAACTTAGTTTAAATCACAATAGTTTCATGGTATGCAGACAGACAGGAGCACTGAACTGAAAAATATGATTATGATACATAGGGCTGGGTATCGTCTCTGATTTCTATCATCAATTCAGTCCCTGATTTTGATTTGATTTGAGTTGGGGAAAATTTACCTCAGACAGTGAGAAATATTATAATTCTGATCACTTATTTGTACATATCCACTTTTTATATCTATAAAAAGAAAGCTGACACTTGTGAGACTTCATCAGAGATGTGAGCATCACATCCTTTGCTTCAAAGTAACTGAGGATAAACACATGAAAACATGATGGAGATTTTCATGGCCTGGCCTTTTTAAAGTAAATAACAGCCTGAAATAAAATCTGCAATAGAACAAAAATGAAATAAAATCATGAATCACTATATGAACATTTCCTGATCCTGTTGAAGTGAAGCAGAGAAAGTTACAGAGGTTTGATTAGAGACACAGCTAAGAGTTTTTCAATTTGGCATAATTTTAAAAAGTTACAATTTTTTCAGTATTGAACAGCATAAATGAGGCTTTCTTGTCAGAGGTAAATTTTTGAAAGAAAAAAAAAACACATGTATGTATGTATAAATATTAAGGAATATAGAAATCATAATAATTTTTCTGATTTTTTTAATGGTCTTTAAGGGTCCAGGGTCTTTCTGTGTGGAGTTTGCATGTTCTCCCCGTGTTTGCGTGGGTTCTCTCCGGGTACTCCGGCTTCCTCCCACAGTCCAAAGACATGCAGTTTGTGGGGATAGGTTAATTGAAAAATCTAAATTGCGAATGATTGTCTGTCCCTGTGTGCGACAGACTGGCGACCTGTCCAGGGTGTACCCCGCCTCTCGCCCTATGACAGCTGGGAAAGGCTCCAGCGCCCCCCGCGACCCTGAAAAGAATAAGCGAAAGCAGATGGATGGATGGATGGATGGATGGAGTATTATGAACACAATACTGATATTTGATTTTTCATTGATATTGTCAGTGCTGGTAGTATCATACACTATCAGGACGACATTTGGATATTTGATCTGAAAAATGCACTTGATGTAAATAAATCAATCAACTCTACATCCTCTGTAAATTAAAAATAATAAAATAAAATAAAAAATTGGGAGTGGTTTTGCCTTTTTTTTTTTTTGGCAGATTTCGACTTCCATAGCGGGTGGTACATTATGAGAATGATTGTTGTAATTTTTGTAATCAGACGTAATATTTTTTCTTGTAAACCAGACAACGCTTCCTCTGATCACTGTGAATGTTTCTTGTTTGGTGTCATGTTTGGTAAATCGGGTTAGGTTGGTGTTTTTTCTGGCTCTTTCCAATTGGTTGGAGCATGAAGCTTCAGTTTCTCGGAGCTGAGCTCCTAATTTTATGATTTCATTTCATGCGAACGTCACAGACGTTTCTTCCCCCCGCGGAGCTCCACAGTGGACCGACCCGGGCAACAGGAAAACATCCTCCTCCTTCTCTTCCTCCTCCTGCTGGGGTCACAGCACCCCTCATCCTGGGCTTCAAAAGCAGCTAGCCGCCACCTCCTTCTTTTTCTCCTCCCTCCACCCTCCCTCCTCCTCCTGTCGGCGCTGTGAGGACGCAGCGCCTCCTCTCATCTCATCTCCGGTCAGCCTGATTCTCCTGCTCGGAGGTAAGATCTCCCTCTGTGCGCTTTTCTGTTTTTCTCGCGTCGCTGCAGACGCACTTGTCTCGCCCTCACCCTCCTCTTCCTCCGGATAACGAAGCCTCAAATCAACCACATGACCGCAGAGCTCCTTCATCCCTCCGCTGCTCTTCAGCTCGGAATAAAAAACAGCGTCTCAGGTTTAGTGTGTGTAAGAGTGTGTGTGTGTTCGGGTGTTTTCAGGCCTTCTCCGGCTCTACTCCCTCTGAGGAGGTCTGAGCTCCGTCGGTATGATGTATTTTTTTTCTGTGAAATGTAGAAAATCAGGAGCAAGGATGATGGTGATGAGGAGGCGAAGGAGGAGGTTTATAGCCTCCTCCAGGAGGGGAGCAGCAGTTTATTCAGTCTCTAAAACATGAGGATATGATGAGAATGCTGCTGGTGCTCCTGGAGGAGGCAGGAGGAGCTCAGCGTTTAACTCCAAACAGATTAAGAGGACGTGCAGGTGTGTTTGGTATTTATGGCTCAGCTATTGGTCAGAAAGTCACACCTGGCCCTATAGAGGTGGAGCTGAGACAGTAAGGGATTCATGAGGCTGCCTGAAGAGAGAGATAGAACAGCTGCTTTTTGGGCCAGATGTGGTGCTGATGTCACAGCAGAGCTCACATCTGGAACATTTAAGGCAGCAGCTGCGACACTCTGGCACTGATCAGTTCTACTATTGGTGAATAATCAGAGAAACTGAACCAGTTCAATCCACAAAATGTTGGAATTTGTGAAAGGTTTTCTCACAGGAAGCTGGATCAGTCTCTGGAAGTCATTTACTGATAATCACTGAAATGTTGGAGTGAAGAAGCTTCTGGGATGGGAGCTGAAATGTTTTCAGGAAGCTTACAGAAGTCCAGTCGATTTCTCCTTAGCTCTTTGGATTTGAGCTGTTGATTCATCAGCTGATTGGTTTATTGGTTCTGGTTGTTTATGATCATGATGATCTAAAATGTGATCTGCAGATCAGATTTTAGATGGAGAAGTTTCCAGTCAGTTCCTGGAATCTGCTGGAGTTGAGGTTTAAATGAGGATCTCCTCTGACAGAGTCGCCATCGTGGATCCTTCGGAGTGTTTCTGTAGCTTCACAGTTAAAAACTTTCCAGTGTTTCTCATTTGACTTGTATTTGGTCTGCAACTGTTTTCATGATCTGGTTCATTATTTGAGTCATTTTTCTGTTTATTTTCTGTTTAGATGACATATTTGGACTTTTTGAAGGTTTTTTTTAGTGAAACCAGTGAAACCATGGCTGACGTGCTGCAGACTGTCTGTGAGTTTCCGGCCTGTGTGCTGCTGGGATGTGGATGTGAAGCAGGCCGCTGCCTAGATCCCACCCAGTGCCTGTAAAGTGTGTTTAAGTGTGTGTGTGCCGGGGCTAATGGCAGATAAAAGCTCTCAATGATAAGACTATCGGCCACACAGAGCACTCAGCCTGCTGTCAGTCCTCACAGACACTCAACACAGTCAAGTAACTGAGTACTTTTATCCAGCAAGCCGCTGTAACTGCAGCCTCAGCTTCCTGCAGAGAAAAGCAGCGAAGAGTGAATTAAATGAGTTCTACATCAGGCTGATAAAAACATAAAGAAATAAAACAATAAAATGTACAAAAATGATCCCTGCTATTGAAAAATGAAAACGAGCGCTACAGAAGGCATCCCTCCTGGAGCCTGATCGGGTCTGCATCAATTTGTGGTATCTCCTAATTGTCCTTTTTCATTTGTATTTGTGAAGATATGATTGTTTTAGTTGGATTTCACGATGGTGAGGAATCCTCCCAGCAGTTCTTCATTTCTAAATCGAGTGATTTACATCCACGACCTGGTGGAAAAAGCAACCCTCGAACCTGCTCAGTGCAAGAATACGATGTAATAAAACATAATGGAGTGAATGTAAAGCAGGAAACATCCATAAAGAATAATTCATTGAAGTCAGGGTGCTTTTAGATGCTTCATGTTTAAAGGTTTGACTTCCAGCTGCTTGCAGTCCTCGATCCTTCAGGCACGGCCTTTATCGTTATTGTGCATACAAACTCAAGATACAGTCATGGCAGCCTCACACGGTTATTAAAGCAAATGTAATAACATTATAATAAGGGAGAGGAGAAAGAGAGCAGGGAGAGGGTAACATAGGCTGATCCAGATTTTCCCCGCTCCAGATCAGGGGGGGGCATCAGGTGATCCCATCATGCCTCGGGGCTGTTGTACCAGCCTGTGTGGGCGGGTCTGAGGTTGCTTCAGGTGCTCAGGTCAGAAGCCAGATGACTGAGCTGAAGGAGGCTTGTTTCTCCATTCATAAATCCTGATGGTACAGCTGGGATTTATTAAGTCCATCCTGAACCGGAGAAGACTTCATCCCATGGTCTGACTCATCATCACCAGGAGAACGAGCAGAAACTAATGCTGTGAGATCATCAAAACAAAGCCACGGCGAGCGTGTTTTGCCATTAAACCGCTTCTTTAAAGACGATCATTGCTTTGATTTGGTGCTGTCTAAATTGGATTAAGGAGTTCATTAACAGAAGCAGGTGTTTACTCCGGGTTTCTTCTCAGCCTTTAAAATAAATTAAAGCTACTGGATGAGTTTACACTGTTTGACCTCCTGCGGGAGGATCTGAGCGTGCTCCTGGGTAACGGTTAGGAGAACCTTCACTGTGACTCTCACACATTTTCACAGATCGGGTTCAGCTGAGGTCGCTCTCCTCTCACTGATCTGGTGTCAGGGGGGGTGAAGTTGTTCTGCTGACTCTGAGGACGACTGTAACCACAGCAGCCGTTAGCAGCGGCTGGGCGTCACCCGGCTGGGCGCGCTGATAAACAGCAGAGGGGAGGGGGAGGAAGGGAGGAGGACAGCAAGATGAAAGGAGGTGGTGGGGGACAGTCAGAGGAAGGATGGAGGATATCCTCCCCCGGCTCTCGTGTTGTTTAGGTAGAAGGTGTGCCCCCTCCCCTCTGACAGCCTCGCTGTGACTCTCCAGCAGTCGTCCGTCCTCAGCAGCTCCAAACACCGTCTGAGCCGTGAGTAACACCTTTAACGCTGAACGCTCCTCATCGGGACGCTGTCACACATCCTCACAGAGCTGCACCACATTCATAAACACTCGAGCTCTTTTATCACCGTCAGACTCTCAGCATCAGCACGAAGATTCAGATATTCACTTTACTCTGTCTTGAAGTCACAGCAGCAACCCGAACATCACCACAAGTCTGCGTCTATTTCCTGAAACTCCTCACAGCCAATCAGAGAGCTTACTGAAGACTGCAAACTGACAAATGTAAGTCGAAAAAATAAAAACACGAAAAAATAAAAATAAAACAGAATAAAAAACAAGCAGGTACACAAATAAAATCAAAGTGAAAACAGAAACAGAAACTGCATTTTAAATTAGTTTTAAAAATTTGTCCAAAAACAAGGAAAACTTTAAAATATATATAAAAAAGAACCAAAAACAACAACATAGTTTTAAAAATGCATCCAAAACTCTGAAAAACAACTAAAATAAAATAAAATTTAAATTAAAAAACATCTCAAAACTCTGGTGATCAGATGTCAGCGGTAAAGGAAACAAAAAATGATACGAAACAAAGTCCCCAAAATGCCTCGATGCTTCCTCCTGGACTCATTCCTCCTGTTCTGTTTCCCCCTCTCTTTCCTACTGGATGTTTCCAGTGGTTTCAGGAAGTAAACGAGCTGACATCATGTCTGAGGCTAAGCTGTGAGAGAAATTGCTCTTCTTCTGATCCTGGATCAGATGAGTTGAGCTCGTTCATTTGAGCAGCTGATGCATTCACTGACCGTCTCTCTGTTTTTCCTCTACAGCTGCTTAAATCAAGTCAGAGCGACGTCTGAGTCCACAGCCATGCAGAAGGTAATAAATTACTGTTGGAGCCCCATCAGCGACACACTAACAGCTAAAGGCTTGCTGCACGATGACGTTCACAATAAGACTTCAGCTCAGTGTGCAGTCCGTCAGTCTGAAAGTTCATTTACAACTTAAAGCAGATTTATTCTCACTGGAGCAGCTTTGCATGATTCACAGCTCAAAATAGTCCTTCATGACCATTATCCGTCTGAAACAAGCTGTTGTTGAGTCAGATCTTTTTCTTCTTCTGGTTTGTTTGTAGTTTTTCACCCAGTCTTTGAGCTGGTGTTAATAAACTGGACTTTTTCACCTCCTGATCTTCTCTTCTGGTTGGCTGTTTGGCAGGTGGAGGGACGGGTAACCCCGGTCAACCTGCCGTCCTCGAGGGGCCCGAGCACCCCGGGCTCTCCAGCGACGGGCATCATGGTAGATGCCCGTCGCACCTTCACACCTTCTCAGACATTTAAATTATGTTTTTCTCGTTTTATCCATGGAAACATAATTTTAACACATTTAATTTATTTTACTTATATTTTCTACTTTTAATAAAGGCACTTTTTGTAAAAACCTCTGCAAAATGCAGACTTTCACCACAAAGTGGCAGCGTTTACTGTCAAAGTCCTGCATGTACTTCATTTTTTTTTTTTTTTGTTTATTGAAATTTGAGCTTTGATTAGGTGATTTTAGTTGTATTTTTTCTTTTCATGTCAGTTTCAGTTCCAGGGAGGAGTCACGTGTTTAAGTTTAGTTGTTTTTTTTTCCTATCAGTTTTTGTTTCAGTGACTCTAACACAGAGGGCAACAGTGGTCATGGAGACAAAAACAGAAACACGTCATTTCATGTTTCTTGTACATGCTTGATGCACATTTTTTACTTACATTTATCTGGAAGCCTTCCTAAAAGTTCTTTTAAATCAAAAACTCAGCGGGCTGATTATGTCAAATACGTTGTTATAAACTGCAGTAAAGCAAATATTTATCATCTCCAAATGTAAAAGGAAAAAAAAGAGGATTTGCAGTTTTACTTTTATTTTTATATTGAATGTAAAAAAACATTTTTAAGTTTGGGCTCAGCGTGGATTTATTGGGCAGTTAACCAGCAGTAAAAGTACACACGTTTATGCACGGAGTACTTATATTTGTATCTTTAAGTAATCTTTGTGATGATACTTGGAGCGCTCGTGGTAAATAAAGAACTTCCTCCGTCAGGCCCGTGTCAATGACCAGGTGGTGGGCTACAGAGACCTGGCGGCGCTGCCCAGAGATAAAGCCATCCTGCAGGTGGAGAGACCAGACCTCATGACCTACCAACCCCACCTGAGCTTCTCCCCGCTTGACCCGCCACGCAGAGAGGTGCTCAGACATGTTACGGCAAATTACTGTCCATGATGACATCCACAGAGTTGGTCTGAGAGGGAGTGAAGACGATGTTATTTTTGTGTGAAATTCGTACAAACGCATACAAATGCCTGCGGTGGTGTATCAGGACCACTGGCAGCGCAACACACTTTCAAGGAATTTTTAGATTGAAGGGAATTTACAGGGAAAGCTAGTTTGGATTCTTTTGTAGGTAAGGAACATCATCGCTTCACTTTTCAACCCTGAAACTAAAATATTTGACTTCCTGAGACGAATAAAAAAAAACTAAAAAAAAAAACTGCTGCTAGCCCATTTGTCAGATAAGCCGACCTCTGACCCCAGCTGACAGCCCTAAGACGGCAGCGTTCAGGGACCATTGACAAAATCAGAAAAGACACTTTCCATTTCAGCTTCTCCTGCAAATTTAACACTTTTCTCATAAATATTATTTAATGAGACATGATTTGATGATTTAAAGGTCAGACGAAAAGAATAATAATCTGGAATTTTTTAATGATCATATTTCACAGATGTGAAAATATGTTTCCATCGTACTTTAAAGCTCATACCTTTTTTTTAATTTTATTTTAACTTTAATTTTCTTCACAATATAAAGGCTTTTTTTTAATATTTATTGAGTCCACATTTATTAAAAGAATATCAGCTTAAAAGCAGACGTGTGTGTGTTTACAGGTCATTACTGACACTAATGTAATCCTGAGGCCTCTTTGTTGCCTCCTGCTGTTATGATAACCGTTCATATCTGTGTCATATCTCTGCAGAGATCTCTGTCTCCTCCATCCACATCTCCAGCCTTGTCTCCAACCATGTCTCCTGAGGTAAGACCTCATCAGTACATGCTGATGGTAATAACCCAGCTCCATTATTTATTTCCATCCCAGTTTCTTCTTCATCTTCAGGCCACTGGGAAATAAACTGTTTTTAATAAAGTGGCATTGTTTACATTTTCCACCTGTTCATTCAGACCTTTTCAGACCATTCAGGCTTTTCTTTAACGCTCTGGTCCGCTGACCTGGAGTCTGGAATAAAGCCCTGCCCACCCGAGTTAACTTGACCCTGTGACAGAGAACAGACCTGCGTCCGTGGTCAATGAGATTCAAACACAAGCTTTGATCGGTGGTTCAGTTCTCGATGCCACAGCATTTGTTGACCTTTCTGAAACCTCAAGTGGTTCACGACCTTGGCTTTTTGGGGAAACAGCGGTTTGTACGTGTTCTCGTCCAGCTTTCAATCGCAGCTTTGTCTTCGCCGCAGTGTTGAAACCGTGACCCTTGCCGGCTGAGAACAGAAGGACCTCTGTTCAGATAGCTGGAAACTCCCCTCAGTCGGAGCGCAAGGGGCAAAAAGCTCCGTTTCTGTCCAGATTTTACAGACAGGACATCTGTGCAGAAATACCCCAGTTTGGGTCCTTTTTTCAAATTTATTAGTAAAAAATACATTTAAAGCACAAACAGGGTCCACAGGTCCAGTTGGTCAAAAATCCATTTAGGAAAAACAGGATTACATGTTCAGATAAGTCTGGAAACCTCCAGTTTCAATATTTCTGCAAATGATAATAAGGTTGATTCGTTGTCAGGTCGGTGAAAAAGTAAAAACAATAAAAAATTAACAAATTTAATAGAATTAATTAAAGCTCTTTTATTTTGTGTAAATTTCAGTACCCCCTGTACCCCAGTTAAATTACTGGTGATTCTTAAAAGTCTGTGCTGGGATCAGAGTGAAACTGTCCAGTTCCTGTTTGAAGACATGAGCTGGATGAGCTGGATTATGTCATCCATGAAAGGAAAAAAAATTTGATAATTTTTATGCAGATTACACCTTTAAAAAGCTACAGCCATCTGTCAGTCAAAGAGGCCACGCCCCACAGCAGCTTTGTTTAATGAGCCTGTTTGGTTTAGAGATCAAAGTATCATGGTCAATCGTGTGACCTACGCTGATGTTCCGACTCACTGATTGGTCTGGGATCACCAGTAAGGCCGTTAAAGGTTAAAGAACTCTGTTTGCTTCCAGGTGAAGGGGCGCAGGGCAGAAAGTGAGAGCGGTTCTCCCGGAGGATCCACGCTGCAGCTGCAGGCCGGGCGCAAGATCAGCACGAGCCTGCAGCATTTCCACCGACCAGGTAACAGACGCACACACGAGAACTGTCAGGACTCATAAACCCTAAAACCTTCCCTAACCCTGAAGGCGGTCCAGCCGTGTGTCTTAGTTTGTGCGCTCTCGCTGCAGACTCGTTTAAAGACTCGTAGCTGGTGTGAACAGCACATTCTTACCCTTCATCACCACTTTGGCTTTTTTCTGTGTTCGGGCAGATAAACGGCTCAAAAAAATTATTTAATTATCTTTTAGGCTTTTATTAGCGATATTTAGCATTTTGCACTGTCTTCAGTTTGCTGAAGACAGTGCAAAATGCTAAAAGGAAACATTGGAGGAAGGATACAATTTTTTTAAATGTTTTTATGCACTGTCTTCAGATAACGGGACCAACATCTACAGGAAGCCTCCCATCTACAAACAGGGTGAGCCCCTCCTCCTCTTCCTCACTGTGTGTGTCTGTCTCTGCTTCGTAACTCAGCAGCTTCACGCTTTCTCCACAGACGCTCAAAAACATGGCGAGGGCAGCGGGGTCATCCAGTCAGCAAAGTTTCCCGCGGCCCAGCCACCAGATCCCAACCAGCCCTCCAAGATTGAGACTGAGTACTGGCCCTGCCCGCCC
>VUQR01026932.1:0-11487 GCA_015108515.1 Hemichromis elongatus | reverse complement strand
TTCCTTTTGCTCCAAGACACGTCATGCAAAACCAAGAATTGCAAACCCTTGCGAGTGGGGAGGGACCGTCCGGACAAGTTGAAGGCCTTCAGTCACTAAAAAAAAAATAAAGATAAAGCACAAGAAGGTTTGGAGCTGACAAAATAAATCCCGCGAAGGAAAACCATAGGGTATCTCCTCCTCCTCTCCCCAGATCCGAGCTTCAGGATCCCGGAGAAGGGAGACCGGGGCGCAGTGATACGGCGATGCCGCAGTGCCGCTTTACAGGCTGCACGCTTCCTCCTCGGCGCAAATAGTGCTGTCTGTGGACATTCGTTCTGCGAGTAACAGTAAAGATACAGTACGGCTGGTAACTTTGCTGCAAGTCTAAACGCACTGGAGCCATATACAGTCTGTTTATTTCAAACTTAAGTACATTTGCATCGGGTTTTTTTTTATGTTGTCATCGTACATGCATGACAAAATAATTGCCAATGCAAGTCAGGTGAACGGTACAAGTAGGAAGTGCATGTAACAATAAAGTTGGCTGTGGGTGGCAATAAATACTAGAACAAAGTGTCTGGTCATTACTTCACGAACGTCGATTTTATTATTAAAGCTGTTTAAGGGCTCTGGTTAAATATGCATTCATTAGCATAATTACTCAAATACTAAATTGAGCAGCAGCCTGTTAGAGTTAACACACACCAAGCTAAAGAAAAAGCTATAGGCTAATACAAGCAGCAACAGTTTGTTTAAACATACAGACATTCACCTATTAGTTTGGCGACTGTATCTTTATTTTATCCAAATAATTTAGCAGTTTTAAATAATTGATCCCCCCCAACCAGCACTGCAGGTGATGTCTGACCTTACAGGACCGGCGGCAATGACTAATAAAGGACTAAATAAGCGCAGCATATTTCCGACATTTAAAGAAAATATTTACCCTGGAAAGCTGGTTCGCAGCATTGAGTTGTTAGTCACCCCCCCTCCCCTCCCCCCCGCCTTTGCAGACAATTACTTGCATGTGTGGGGCCGCGAGATTATGCGTGTCCCGCTCACGGCGTTGCCCCAATAAGCTGTCAAAGCAATACTCGTACTTTACTGACTGCAAACAAGCTCGAAGTAAAGGTTCTGTAGCCTATTTATTGTCTTGATATCATGTATTGCATTTATATTGTAATAAAGAAAGAAACATGGAGTTATTCAACAGCCAAGTTGTGCATCATTTGGCAGGAATAAATCTATTCACCGCTCAACAAGCTTTCTCGAAAGAGGTCAGTTCACTCAGGTTGTTCAGTGTCATTCATGAAAAGCAGTCAAGCATCAGGTTGAGAATGGCTGCTGGAGAATATCACTGGAACATGTTTTGCTCTCATGGAAACATACCAGGTGAACAGATCAACATAACCTAGTTATATATATTTAGATGCAAAAACCGTGGCTGAAGATATTTTCACTTCCTGCCAACAGAAAATCTGTATTAAAGTAGAAATGCATATTTTAAAGGAGATAATTAATCAGATGATATTAAACATGTATAAATATTTGCAGCTCCGTGTTTGTGTGTAAATAGCTTTGTAATATAAACAATCTGTGCTTCGTCGTGTGGCTCGAGTGAATGCCTCGTAGCACATGTCCCTCCAGCATTACCACAACATGTATTGATTTTTAGGTCCATTAATGCCATTGGCTGAGCATTAATAACAGTGTAACTACAACAGTGTGAATTTGTAGTTTATTTATTAATTACTCAATTTAATAATAGCTTTATTGGGTGTAGTGTCAAAACCTCGTGAAACTAATACAATAAGAGATAAGATAAACCTTTATTAGATACACACATGGGACACTTTTTCATCATGTCTAACAAAAAAAAGGGGGGGGGGGGGTCTCTCTGGATGTCATGCCTCTCACAAACAGGAATCAGGGAATGTCAGTGAACTGGTCCTCTGCACAACCAGCCATGGGTGGGATGTGTATTTTTAGCTCGGTCTAATGATGCAGAGGCTGAGTGGCTTGGCTCAGAGCTTGCTTAAAGTGCTTCAATTCCCAGCACCCAGTGGAACAGGGACCCCATCTGCCTGTAAGGATAATGCTGGGGGATACACATGCACTTGACCCCACCTCGTCTTCCAGGAGGAGTGTCCTTGTGAGAAGTGGTGTGGTCGGGGAGCGGCTACAGCGAGGCAGCTCATTCCGCTCTCCCAGCCTCTGCTCATTTGTGGGGAAGATAAATGTGCTCCTCTGCCTTCTCCTCTGCCGTGCCATAATTAGCTTTAATTACACCTTTGCCCAAACTTTCCTTGCCTCCACGGCTTCATTCACTGCCACACAACAAACTGGATCCAGGGATCTGAAGGGTGATAAATTGGAAATATTTTTGGCAACATGAGAACTATACACAGGTCTGAAGCACTGACGGTCACTTCAAGCCTTCACCACTCTCCGCACAACAAAAGAGTCAGAGATAACTCGTTCCAGCTGTAGTGTCTCCAGCTTGCTATGATAATGTTTTCTTGAGCCCTATTTTGTGATTGGATTCAATCATTGGGCTTTTTACACAGGAAAATAGAAACTGCCGGAAGAAAATGAACTCAAGAATTAAATGACAACAGTAGAGAAATTGTTACAAAATAGACTCAAAATCCTACACAGTCAGCACAGTCTATCAGGCTTATATAGCAACTGTTTCATAGCACAGGTATTTTCCACACAAGCCTAAGAAGTGTGTGAAAGGATGAAGCTGCGAGGGTGGGTCAATCACAGATCAGCTATCACATGAAAATGCCTTTCTCCTGCCACAGCGCTTATCTATCTTTAATTACCAAGTCAGAATGCAAAACTTCATTCCCTGCTTTCCTCTTCAGACAGCAGATGGTTGTAATTAAAGAATCGGATTAACAAAACAGAATCATTCATATTATCACACCTTCCCCATTTCCAGCTTTTGCCTTTATCCCATTTGTGCATCTTCATCCTTATTATCTCTTGTTGTCAGGGAAAAGGCTCAGCTGGGATGTAATGACAATATGGGTGCAATGCACCTTGATTTCCTGAGCGCTTATGGCAACAAAGACACTGTAAAATTATTTTTCCTCCTACAGCTGTGCTAGCAAACCCCATAATAGCCTTTATTACTTTCAGTGTGAATGCAGAACAATAGTTCTCACTTTAAATAATACCGCCCCGCTATATCTGTGAAGAGTTGCGTAGAGCACTCTTCCCTCTTTGTTCTGTATTGTTATGTTCACTTGACAAATATGATTTGTTGATGCTATTCATCAAAGGTATAGTGGGCACTACAATGTCTCTAACACACTGTGTGTGGGAGGTATAATATTCATCACTAATGACTCGTCCCCGAAGGCCTTACAAGTGGTTAATGACCTTAAAGTACAAGCAATACATGACAGGCATATGACATATTCACTGCTAAATTGTGGCACATGACCTGCTGTTTAAAAGCCGACCTAAATTATGAATAGTTTCAATGTGTCTCTACTGTCAGATTAGAAAAAGAAGAAGAAGCAGCAGCATTTAAAGCGTCCACAGACTAATGTGTGAATATGTATCACTGGAAAGATGACTTTTTAAAGCAGAAAAGTGAATTAGAATGATTGATTATACAGATCAGTATGAGTGAGGCTTGTACCTGTAATGATGACAGCATGGACTGAAAAGCCTCTGTGGACTTAATATATGGGGCCTGTCAAAGTCCTCTTAGCTCACGGTTCCTCAGCTGGCTCGCACAATCAATCACTGTTGACTGTTTGGGCATTGGATAAGGCTCGCATTTACCATCATAGAAATGTGTAAAGAACAATAATTTTAAATTATTTACTGATTATTTAAAAATACACAAAAATAAACAGTTATAAAAATGTTAATAAAAACAGAAAGCCATAATCCAAAAACCTTAAACCTGCTAAAACAGTGCAAAGAAGAAAAAAACAAATCAAATGTTTAAAATGGTAAATTGAATTTATTTGTATATTTTGAAAATTACATGATCATTTTGTATTTAGGTCCAGCATGTTTAGTAAAAGCTTGGACAGAGGCAACGTTAAAGATGGAGAGAGGTTTGATATCCTGTGAAAGATTTCATGGGCGAATGATTCGACACTTTCTGGGAAAAACTGCTCCACCTAAAGTTACAGAGGCCTGGAGGATTGCATTATGTGCAGAACACAGTAAAGTAATATTATTTAAGGAGCCAGAGTTCAAACAAACAAGGTCACACACTCACACATTCTAAAAAGGAGGAGGACCGTGTGATTCTTTAGCTATCAGGTCAAGTCCCAGCTTATGTTAAGGTACGGGCGTGCATTCATGCACGTGGTGTGTGTACGTACGTTTTGTGTACGTTCTCATCTCCCGCTCTTGGCACACACACACCTGTGTTTCATCAGGCTCCAATTACGGGTTGGACATTTAAGGCCGGGACGCAGACAGTCTCACCACTGGATGATTGTGCGAGACACTTTCCCCGGACCCGTGACCGACCCGACGTGTGAACGTGTGTGAAGAGAGGACTGAGAGTGAATGTGAGTCCCTTCCTGGACTTTCCCTTTGGACCCTTGGAACCCCGCTAGTCCCCCACTGTATATATCTGCACCTGGTGACTGTGTCAATAAAAGTTGTTCCTGGTATTGACCTCTGCTCTGCGCCTGAGTCCTACAGACCGTCACAGTTGGCCTGTCCGTAGTCCAGACAGGTCCTGAACCATTGAGCAGCTAAAAAAATCAATATCCAAGCCGATCGGCTTGGCTGCACATTTTGCAGTGACTTCCTTAACACTGGGATGTAATAATAAAGTTTACAGGAACATCTTTGGGTTGTAATGACCTATTTTATACAATGTACTGCTCAGATAATATTGGATTTGCAAGCGCAGCATCAACATTGGAGAAAACTGTAACCACATTTTTCAAAATGACCGAGATAAAAAGCAAAAGAGCAAAAAGCAAAATTCGGCTCAGCCTTTATGCACTACAGTGTTTTATTATTTAGCAGCAGGCAAGTGTTTATGCTACTGTACGGCATCAGTCAAGATCAAAGTTGCTAAAAGTAAAAGGTAAAAAGCTTAATGTTAATAATCTGCCTCTCAGTAGAATGAACAATCTCCTGGAGTTTGAGTATATTCTCTAAGTGATATTTGAAATAACTGCAGAACAAAGGTGTGCGCAAGGAGTCTGTTTATCTTCTAGCATGTCTGTGTCCTGGAACAGTGCGAGCTTGCTCACAGTCAGATCGGTGGTGTAATTAGTAACACCATTAACTGCTGTGAAAAGGTGCTGTTGAAGAAGTGAACAAATAATAGCTGGCTGTCACAGGCTCTTTGAAGTCTTGGAAGGTAAGTGCAGCACGCGAGTATTTAACGTATTCTGCTCAACAGCTGAGGTGCCGAGTTTAAAATACAAGTGCGGGTTTGATGTCTGCAGCTCTGGAGGCGTCGCTGTGAACTCGCACTCATTTGAAATGCCAAGGATGACCTTTGCTGCATGTTCAGCTCGAAAAGGCAATCATTTACACGTGTATTCATTATTTCACCAGATGAGTCGCTGCGCTTAAGCTGTTATTCTTCTTTCTCTGTCATGCTGGTACTTTCTATATTTGTCATCTGTGCATATAAACCAGAAAAGGCTTCCAAACACGAGGGCATGGAATAACATAAAAAACAGATGGAACCGGAAAATAACACAAAGCAAACACGCTGCTATGTTTATCTCGAGCAACATGGAGCAAAAATAAAGAGCTGCTGATAAGTTCTTTGAATGACAAGTAGAAATATTGAAAATGATAGCTGACCTACTAAAACAACAACACACAGCTTTTAAACTAAAGATGCTGTCAGATGTGAACACGGCAAACAAAGCACAGAAATTGCTTTATTTGAAAAGCACATCTACAGCTCAATTACAGAAACATTCAGCACTAACTAATTCATGAGACGACAAGTTCAACATCAAGTTGAGCCACTTGAGATGAAGCAGAATGATTTCAGTCTGCTTTGCTCTTGTTGAGTACAACTGAGGCCCGACAGAAGCATGTGTTTTCAATTCCAGTATAATGAAGTCATGGAGAGTCTTCAGAGGGACTGTGAGGTTGGGAATGTGTTGCAGTATTTCTGCTATTACAATGTCAAATTCATAAATAATGAAGGTTCAAATTAAAGCCGGAGCCTCGCTCTGGTTCTGAGCCGTGTGTAAATTATTCCTTGGACGTGGATCACTTGTTCAGCAGTCTGTTCGTGTTTCTTGGGCTTACGCTGTAACGATGACCTACGCGCTCATTTTTTTCCACAAGCATCACCAGATCGATTCTACACCTTTTCTTGATTTGTCAAAGTTTCTCTCGCTAGCAGTAATCCAACCCATTACTCATAGCTGCAACCAACATCCACTGAACAAACTCCCTTTGAAGATTGCATGATGCAGACCCCAACGTGTCACCTAACACTTCCTGTCCTCTTGTTAACCCCGGGGCTTCACCCAAACCCGAGCCCACGTACAGGACAGAAATAGTACAATCAGTTCAATGCAGTTTTATTTATAAGGTACCTGCAACAATCACCTCCGAGTGTTTTTCATTGTAAGGTAAAGAGGCAACCAATCACATGACAAGCAAGGACTTTGGCAACAGTGGGGAGAAAAAAACTCTTTTTTAACAGGAAGAAACCTTCAGCAGAGCCAGGCTCAGGGAGGGGGTGGCTGACTTCATTTACTTTAAAACGAGTCACTATGGCCTCAACATGGATTTTTTTACTGGTTTAATTTCCAAAGAATAACAGAGAAGAATTTAGTTACAGCCTTTCACACTGAAAGGTTTTATTTATGAAAGATTTTATTTATGAAAGATTACAAAGGTTTATATTTTCCAGCAGCCTAGGGGCCTATTACAGTGTAACTAAGGAAGGGTTCAGGTCACATGAAGTTTTATCAAAATAAAAGTTTTAAGCCTTATCTTAAAAGCAGCGATGGCGTCTGTCCCCCCCCCCCCAAAAAAACTGGGCCTTAAAGCTCCCACACTACTTTTAGCAACTGCAAGTAAGCCAGCAGGGAGACAGCAATAGAGCTCAGTGCTCCATTGGGGTGATATGGTGCTATGAGGTCTTTAAGCTAATATGATCATTATCAATTTGTGTGTATTGTTTTAGCTTTTTATTTAAAAACACTTCCAATCATTAAAAATCATCTGCCCACTGCTCCATGAAAAATTCTTTGTAATTGGTGAAGCCCCGAAGAGGGAATGATGATTCTGGTGCACCTATGTGGTGGTGGTGGTGGGGGCGTCTTTGTGGAATGTGAGGGAGGGTTTTTATCCAATTACTGTGGCCCTTCTCCCCTCGTGTTAACAGCACAGGAGGCAAAGTCCTGCTTGTTTATTAGTATTAGGGATCCCTCCCCTCCCCTCCCTCTACCTTTACAGTAACTATGCAATGCACACAAGATCACCTTAATAGAATTTGTAAGCTTCTAAATGAAGTGGATAGTAAAAGACAAAATAACATGGGTCATATTTCTCCTCGCATGGTGGGGCGCGGGAGGTTCCCTGCAGGGAGCCAAGAATGAGAGGAGGTGGTAAAGTGATGGGAAAAAGGGGAGAGCGGGGGGAGACGTCCACAGTACCACTCCGTTTGATTCTCATCTCTCTGCTTTTGTGCCGAGTTGCCGGCTTGCATTACTGGAGACGAGTCATTTTACAGTCATTCATTTACTGACCCATCTAGCACAGCAGCCCATCACGGAGGAAGCTGGCGTCATCAGAATGGAAGCACCGTGGTTTTACAGCATGCCTTTCATTAGGTGCCCATAAACACACAGTGTAATAGAAATATGGATGCTGTTAGCCCTGGTTAAAAAGAAAAGAGAAGGAAAAACAACTAAACATCTACACAACAGCAGTGGAATCACATGTAGCACAGCGTAGCAGCGAGCCCTGGGGATAAAACTTGTAATGCTTGTTTTCTGTTTTCATAAAGGAGAGGTGTTGGTACCAGACAGATGTTCAGAAGAGCATTATGCTAGATAAAATATCCATCAGCTTGTATTATTATGTCTATGATGTTACATTTTGGAGGTAATTACACTTCAGTCCCATACTTGCTAGTACAAGGTTGAACTGAGCTGCAGACACTTCCTCAGAGATGTTGGTCTATGTTGACCACACGGTTGCTGCTCTAGGCTCTAGATTAATGATGCAAACTTGACTACAGTGAACTCACTGTATGTTCAAGAAACCAGTCTGAGACCATTTGATTTTTGTGACATTGCACATTATCTTGCTGGAAACATGTTGTGTTACAGAGGAAAACAGGGTCACATACATCAGGACAAAGAAGTTCGGATGGCAGCAGGTTGCTAAGGCCACATGTATGCAACAACTGTAGTCGAACTAACAACGTCATGTGATTTTTTCATGTTTAAATTCAAAGTTCCTGAGGGATTTTAATCATTTCTTTTACATTTTGTGCAATAAAAAAGCCAGCAATTTAAAATCCCCAAGTCTTTTGCAATCATACTCGTGCACATTCACAACATCAAAACCAAAATCCATGCAATTAAAAGCGGATTATTAAGTGTGACACTTGTTTGGTTCCAGTGAAAGTTTTATTAAACGCCGAGCGAATCTCTTCACTGAGATTCCCACGAGACTGTGCAGACGGTACGTGCTGATGGGGAGCAACAAGAAGCTCCATCTGTACTGGCTCAGCCTCGATCTCGTCCATATGCCGGCTGCAGAACACATCTCTGTCTTGACAGGGCTGGTTTGCTGCGCGCTGCAGTTTAGATGAGCTGCTCTCAAAGCACACTTTCATTTTATTGAGATAAACGACAACTCTGTGATGTATTTACGACTCCAGCGCCATCCTGGTGCTGGATACTGTCAGGCTGTTGTGTTGTGGGAGGAGGGGAATTTATATTTGTCTGAAAAACACATTTTTAAACTGACGTTTGACTGATATAATTGGACCAAACTCTTTTCAAGTTACATTTAGATTTGTATGGAATAAGAGTCAAATAAGGCTGAGTGGTTCAAGCAAACAGAACCATAATTATTAAAATATTGAGTTTCTCTCTCACAACGTGTCATTTTAAACAACCACAAACTTCTAAATCAAACTATATGTAAAGAAAACCCGAATGCACGTTCCGATCATTGATCAAAAACTCAAACACACTCACACAGATCTCCTCTGTAACGCTTTATGACTGACGTCCTGCTAACTGATGACTGAAAGTCTGCAAAAGGCACGAAACAGAAATCAGCAAAATAAATAAATTAAATACAAAGAACATTATTGAGCAGTCAGTAGAGTAAGTCTTACCAATCTGATGACTTCACTGATTTTTAAAGAGCTCTAATTGTGATATTTTGGTCATGTGGGACTTTTGATTCAGAGCTTCTGGCATTTTTTAGAGGTTTATTATAAAACAGCCAGTTCTCAATAAGAACAAGTGTGAAAGCTTTGTGTTGACAGCAGCGACATGACCGGGAGCTCTTTGGGGGACGAGAGGAGGAATTAGCTGAGGTCAAGATGGATATGCGTTTTTTGGAAAGAGGTGGGGGACTGTGTCTTACTTGGAGGCTCCGGGCGTGTTTGGAGGGAGGCTGGTTTTCAGAAGAGTGTGATTAGAGTGATAGAGGAAACCCCCCAAACCTCCAGAGCCTGCTCAGACCGAGACAGTGATGCTCCTGATGATGTTCACGTCAAAGCAACACATGAGGAAAGATGGGGGAAACACCTGCTCTCATCTCCTCTAGCTAAAAGGATTTGTTTATTCGGAGGCGAGGCCTTACAGAGTAAGCTGCTGTGAGAGAGTCGCGTTCCTCTGACCTTGCTGTCGGTCTGAGTAAACTGGTACACGGTTCACGGGTTTTGTTTCTGCTGGCTAGGTGGACATTGTAACGCCTGTGCGCACTGATCCGAGTCTGGAATTCTCAAATCAAATGAAAAATTACTCTCATACCCCTGGCGTCGTCTGTTCAAATGCATCGGCGCGAGGTAAAACGGCTGACGCTGCAGCTGCTGCAGCCTCCTGACCTGCTTTGTTCAAAGGCCCGCGTCCCCCACAGGCAGTGGAAATGGCCCTGCCCGGGAAAACAAGCCAGTGACACCCACTCACCCCAAGCAACAGTAGACGCCTCAGAATTTAGTCTGATGATGTGTTTCTACGCTTGTGCACACTGATTAACATTACAGCTCCACGCCACAAAGTTGGCAGCTTTACAATAAGAATCGTTTAAATCAGTGTATGTAAATCAGACCTCTAAGGGTATGAACTCTGACTGTGACAAAGTGGGTGAGCAATTGCAATGCTCTCCATTTGTCCCATACATGTTGATCTTTCTGTGCACATTATACACAATATTCTGTCTCTATTTGTTTGCTATGATTTGCTATTTGTCAAGTAACATTGCTGCACTAACTATCCCGTGTTTGTTTGTGTGAGTGTTCTGTTGCCAACAAAACAAACATTCTGCAAATTAATGCAAATACTTAGTTTCATGTTTCTTTATATTTCATTGGGTTACAGATTAAGTCATTTGTTCATACTTGCTTTGTTCTTTCTTTTCAGTGTTTATAAGGGTCATGTGTGGGGAAACCTAGCATTTCCTCATTTACAATCCTGATGATGTCACACACGACATCAGCAGGTCAAGCCAAGCGGAGGGGTTTTCTGTTTCCATAGAAATGCTTCCTTTTCGTTTGTTTAGGTCTGAAGGGGTTTGTTGAATCTTTTGTTTTGTAGATGGAGCCATTTAGTTGTGTAAATGTGCCAGTCAGAAGTGTGATGAGGTTTTGTGTCTTTTAATGATCTGTGTAAAGTTTTAGATCCCTCAGTTCAACTGAGTGGTGCTGGCTGGTCTAATTGAAGGGAATTGATGGCCCTATTTAAAGCCAGTCTCTGCCAGATTCAGAGGAGAGCAGACTTTGGGTGGAAGTTTTGTTAAGTTGTATATTGAATTGAGTTTACTATAAATAGAATAGAATAGAATAGCCTTTATTGTCATCGTACAGGGTACAACGAAATTGGAGTGCCACTCCCTTGGTGCAAATGCAATAATAAATATAAATGCAAAATATAAAAAGTACAATAAAACAATCGTAAGTACTCAAACAATAGTGAGTATGATAGGATAGCAGCATTAATATAATGACAGTATGAATAGCAGCATAATATAGTGACAGTGACAGTATGGTATAGTTAAGCAGGTTCAATTGTTTTGTGCTTATTTACAACAGTGATAGCTCTGGGAAAGAAGCTATCCCTGAATCTGTTTGTCCTGGTTTTATGTGACCTGTACCGTCGGCCTGACGGTAATAATTCAAACAGTTGATTACTGGGGTGAGAGTAATCCTTGATGATATTTCTAGCTCTGCTGAGGTACCGAGAGTTTGCAATGACCTCCAGGCTGGGCAGGGAGCAGCCAGTGATCTTCTGGGCCGTGTTGATGACCCTTTGCAGTACTTTCCTGTCTGCAGCTGAAAAAAAAACT
>VUQR01026931.1:0-10427 GCA_015108515.1 Hemichromis elongatus | reverse complement strand
CAGGAAGTCTTCCTTCTGAATCGTTTCCCACGTTGATAATCTGTTAGCTGCCTTTGCTTCCAAGTCTAACACTAATAGAAAAGACAAAGGTATGAAATGATTACCTTTAAAGTCACTAGTGATAACAAAGCAGCCACTGTTATAAATGCAATATTTTTATTTAATTAATAACTTTATTGCATTATTGTGAACTAAGACTCCTGGTCAATACTGACCAAAGTGGTGGATCTTTACAGAGGGCACTTTGTGGATGATCCTCTTGATAAAGATTTTGATGTGTGAGAAGATAATGAAAGGAGGAGCCAAAGAAGGACGGGAGTGGTACTCAGCAATCAGGTTGTAACGCTGGAACTTCCAGTGGACGTCACTGTGTTCCTGCACTTCATTGAAAGTGTAGCTGTGTGGACACAAGCAGATCAGAGTCACTGAGTCAAGTAGGGCTACGTCCACATATACACGGGAATTTTTGAAAACAGAGATTTTGTGTTTTGTTTTTTTTGTTTATTTTTCAATCCCGTCCACACGTGCAGATTTGCAAAATATCTCTGTCCACATCTAAATGCCTAAAACGAAGTCAAACACTTTCAAGAACAAGCCAAATCCTAAACATGTAGAAATGTTGGCCAATCAGAAGTCTAGAAGCCTGGACATGTTAAAATGTTTGTTTTTTCTGGGAAGGTAGCAAACTTTGTGTTACTTTTTAAGTGTCATCATCATTTCAAATGTTAATTATTAAAAATAGTATTTTGGCTGTTGTGTAGACTCTCAACTTAGGAATGCATATAGCATACATACATTTAATGTTTTTTTAATTAATTTATTTAAAACCGATGACGACATTGGTGTCGGGATTTGGGTTGTAAGAGCGTCTGTGCTGAATGAAGTTCACTCTGTCTTTCTAAATGGAGGAACAGTAACCGAGTGTATATGTAAGCGTGTAAAAACCTTTAGATAATAAGATTAGTATTTAGTTTATATCCGCCACTGTAGAAATTAATTTCATGTAAACAATAACGTGGCGCACATCGCGACGTCAATAAAGGCACACACCTTTGATGTCGTGTGACTAAATCTTCGTTTTCCTCGTCCTCACGTAAACGCTAAAACGAAGTTTTTGAAAATCTCAGCCCTAGGAGGAGTTTTTAAAAATGTCGGTTTATAGCGATCGAAAGGACGAAAGGCCCAAACGCATAGAAAAATCTGCTTTTTCAAAAATACCCATGTACAAGTGGATGTAGCCTAAGACTGATCAGTATGTGAATGCAGCCAGATAAACATAATGACAGACTCTTTTTTTACCTAAACATGGCAATAAGCAGGTTGATGAGCAGGATGTTGGTGACCAGGAGATATACAACCAGCAGAATCACCACCAGCCAGTTACTGTCCTGATTTTTACACGGCTCTTCTCCGCTCTCAATCAAAGTCACATTGTCTGTGCAGATTAGTTCTTTGCTCCCTGTCACAAAATAAAAGCATAAAGGTAAAAAAATAAAATAAAAAAAGGTTACAATTAATGCAACAACTCAATTTATAATTGCTTTGATGAATTTTAAAAACCTGTAAAAATGTTTAAACTGATTTCAATGTAATACAAATTTTCGTATTTTCATGCAAATTGTACAAACACTTGTACCATCCATCTCTTCCTCGATGGAAGAGCCGTAGCCAAAGATGTGCAAGTATGGCATGTAGAAAACTCTCAGAAAAATGCGACTGGGGTTTGGGTCGTAGGAGTAGATCAGAGCCTGATTGGCAACTCCGTACGCCAAGACCCACACGCCCAGGAAGAAGAGGAAGAAGAAGACATCCTTCATCTGAACAAGAGAAGGAAATTGTCATGTTGTTGTAGACATTGTATTATTAAACTGTACCCCTGGTATAATGTCAGCTAATGGTAACTTTCTCACCATATTTCCTACAATGATGAGTTTTGGTCCAAGCTGCTTGTGAATGGCAAAAATGTGAATGAGGCGAATGGTGAAGACCATGTAGTCCAAACAAAGGACATCCCGACCAAATTCATGTGACTGGTGGAACATCCTGAAACACAAGTATAGTATCATTGAATCAGTGTGGTAGCAGCACCACCTGGTGGCAAACCTGTAAATTAACCTGTGACATTTGGTTGTTAACTGAGGAAATGTTTTAAATTTAAGTGACTAAAAAACTAAGATTTAAGAATACTGTGCTTTCAAAAATACTGCAATCTCTCAATACCAAACTAAACTGTTTGTAATGTAATGGAAATTTTTACACAGACAATCGAAGATTAATGTATATTTTTTTTATTCTTCTTCATACCTGCAAATCAGTCCAATAATGAACAGGCTGATGGCAGTGAGATCACATTTATTCCACACATCCTGAATGTAGAGTCTAAAACTTTGACTCCAGGACGTCCCCAAAAAAAGTGTCTTGAAGAAGAAGAAGACAAAATAAACAGATACTCAGGAAAAAAAAACTAGAAAAACAAAAAACTATAAACATACTTTAATATGATAATAGTGTTTATATGCATACTTATACATGCACCTTGAAGCCTATTAATAGACACAGTTCATTACATTTTATGATACATGAAAAGTTAAGCATGTATAAGATATATAATATAGCATATATTCAGCTCGGCATTTAACACCGTTGTGCCATACAAACTTGTAAACAAGCTGAATGACCTGGGACTATCCACCACATTCTGCTCATGGATTCTGGATTTCCTCACAAACAGGCCACAGAAGGTCAGGGTGGGCAACCTTACATCATCTGCTATCACCATTAACACAGGAGTACCGCAGGACTGCGTTCTCAGTCCAGCTCTTTTCATCCTATTCACACACGACTGCAAAGCCATCCACTCCTCTTCTAACACCATAGTGGTTTGCTGATGACATCACAATAGTGGGAAGGATATCAGACAAAAACGAGTCTCACTACAGAGAGGACGTCTAACATCTAGTCAAATGGTGTGGAAACAACAACCTGGTTTTGAACACTGCCAAAACAAAGGAGATGGTTGTAGACTACAGGAGAGCCAAGAAAACAACACTATCACCCCTCCACATAAATGGTGAGGAAGTTGAGAGGGTGAATGACATTAAATTCCTGGGCCTACACATAACAAAAAACCTCAAATGGACCATTAGCACATTCCACTTAGTGAAGAAAGCACAACAAAGACTTTTCTTCCTAAGGAAACTTAAAAAAGCAAATGTGCCAACCCAGCTCTTAGTTAACTTTTACAGGAGCACAAGAGAGCATCCTCTGTCACTGCATTACAGTGTGGTACTCCAGCTGCACTGCAGAGAACCGTCGAGCTCTGACCCGGACCGTCAAAACTGCCCAGAGGATCATTGCAACCAAACTCCCGAATCTCGACATGGTCTATGCTAGCCGTCTACAGAGGCGAGCTAGCTGCATCATCAAAGACCCAACCCATCCAGGCCACAGACTTTTTGTACCCCTCCCATCAGGAAAGAGATATAGGACAATCAGAGCCCGCACAAACAGACTAAAGAACAGCTTTTCCCCCAGAGCTGTAGCCTGTGTCACCCCTCCCCTAACACACAATAGCTAACTCTCCATCTCTCTATATACTGCTATATTTATTATCTCAGAGATCTTATAGGACATTCATGTTTGCACTCAATAACCATACTATAAATATGGCTATACTATACTGTTTGCACTGCACAACCATTCATATTGTAAATACTGTTATATTTCTATATACTGTGCTAAGTGCCCTTTTTATATTTATACATTAACTACTTTTAATATTATGTTTATTATGTCTTGTTTTATTCTATTGCTGCTGGCCTCTGTGAGCTACCAAACAAATTTCGTTGTATGACTACAATGACAATAAAAGTTTCTTAATCTTAATATATAATGATTCATATATCAAACACTTTTCAATGTGAATGGAGTTTTAGTTGGTACCTACATAAAAATAAATATGGTAAAATAAGAATTAAGAATAATGAAAAGGGATCATTTCACTTGAGCAGCTTTGCAATGCCAAGCTGATGCATTCACATAATTGATTGTTTGATAAATTTGGTAACCCTAAAGCTCCAACCCTAATACTAGAAGTATTAGAAGCAAGCAAGGATCAGGCGATAAGTACGCTGTCTGAATGAATGCTCCAAGAATTTTAAGAGATGTGAATATGCTGCAATGTTGCATTTTAATATTCTTTTTCATATTTTAAGATGAGTCTGAATTAAGACTGGTCTCTCTTTAAAAGGAGATTTTGATCTCAGTGAGATTACCTGCTTAAAAAGGCTTTGTTCACAATAATAATGGAAAACAAATGAAAAAGACTTTGCCTGTGCTGTCATCATTTCAAAGAATAGCTAAAAAAAAACAAAGAACAAGATTTTAATTTAAGAGATTTTTTGTGTGTGTGCTTGGTAAGTCATATGAAATCAGTGATAAATGGAAAAAAGATTTACGAATTTATTTATTTATTTTAGTGTCATCTTGAATTTAATCCTTTTGACACGACAGCATGTTAACCACTGTGTTGCAACAACACTAATATTGTCTTTCTACTATGTGCAATTAAATAAAAGTATGGAATTAAGTGCATATTATTGCATTCTGTTGTTTACCTGACATTTTATACAGTTAAACACTTTGGCTAAGTACGATGTGTCTCCTCACTCACCTGTCTGATCTCCTCACAAACAAGGGTGAATACCCAGAAGTACAACACACACTCAGCAGCAGCTGGACCTGACGGTGGTGGGGGCTTGAAATCCACCAACAGCACGTAGGCAAAAAGGAAGAGAAACAGGAAGTACATCAGGACGTTGCCCAGAAATGAGGTGACCGGTGCAAACCAGAACTGACGCCAGCGTGACACTATGAATGGACTTTGTGGTGGTTGTTGGGGTACGCCTGTATCAACGATTATAAACACAGATTATCAGGTGACTAAAATGACATCATGTGGTGACAAGAATCATTTCTAAAGTCAGACTTTCTTCTCGTAGTGAGTGACAACACTTGTTCAAAGATGACTCTTTAAACAGGACTCACCTTTAAAGGCACCACTCCTGTGACCTTCTGAGTCAACTTCACTGATGATATAAAAAAAAAAACATTTTAAATTAATAGATAATTAATAATTTAAATTATTAGCTAATGCAAACCAATAACATTAAAAAATGAGAATAATCACTGCTTGATAAACTGATGGTGTACAGATTAACACTGTAGAGTGCAAGTAGAAATATTACTTCTGCTGCTTGATGTCAGAGAAAGAGAACACGGTGGTCCCATAGAGACTGTCAGTGTCCTGATCCAGCTCATCCTCAAAAAGCATCTTCTTCTCCTCCTCTTGCTGATTGTGTTGATTCCTACGAGAAAAAAAATGTAGTAAATGTTGAAAAATATATTTAAAAAAATTTACAAAGCTTAAATTAAAAGTTTTACCTGAAGGAGATGAGGTTAGTGTAACAGAGAATGGGGCAGAAAAAAGCAAGGAGAAGCTTCCAAATCTCAGTGTTCCTCTTCATATCGCCCCACCAGATCTGGGACAGCAGAGACTGGAAGAGCACAAAAACTGAGACCTTATCCATCAACAGCAGCTCACCAGCTCAACGTGAAGTGTTGTGTTAATTTAGTAGAAGTATCATGCTATATTTATTTGTAATACTAATTTGCTTTTTTAAATCATGGCTACAACATGAATTAAAGACGTGACACACCTGTACGCCATCATTACTGAAGAAAAGCCGAGCATCCGCGCTCACACCCATCTGAAGACAAGTGCTGCCACCCCAGACAGGAGACTTTCTAATCAGCAGGCTGAAAGAGCGGTTTTCATCACTGCGATAGCAAGAGCTGAAAATATCTGATGTAAAGGAGACACAAGACACATGATAAAGAGTTAGATAGGTTTGTTATTATTGTGTTACATCAGCTGTTGAAAGGAAAATTCAAAGGGCTCTTTGTGGAAACAGTTATGAATATAAATATCTAAATATCTAATCATTATAACATGAACAGTAGCTGACAGCTGTAGCTATTGTCTCACCATGAGCCAGGTTCTCAAACTTCTGGGCCAGTTCTTTCATGGAGAGTTTGATTTCAGTCTCATCCTCCCGCTTGGACAGTTCTCTGAGTATCTTACAGCCACCAAGAGCACTCAGTACTGCCTCACCTGCCTGGAAAGGAAAGCAAACAATTATTTTCTAATTAAGATTAAACATTATACACTGCTTACAAAAATTAAAGGGACACTTTGAAAACTCATTAGATTTCAATATGGAAAAAATCTTATCTTTTTTGATGTGGAATGAGTAATGTGTTAGGAATGAAAGGTTGCAACTATGTTTGATGGAAATTAAAATTATCAACTTGAAGTGGGCTGAATTTAAAGAAACCCCTAAAATCAAAGTGAGAAAATTTATGTGGCAGGCTAGGCCATTTTGCCAAAATGTTATTGCATCAACTCAAAATGGTAATCAGTAGTTTGTGTGGCACTGACATGCTTCCATGCATGCCTGATAATGTCAGGGCATCCTCCTAGGATGGTGTCCTAGGGCAGCGGTCCCCAACCCCCGGGCCATGGACTGGTACCGGATCGGGTGTAAAATGTATGGTTTTGAGGGTTTTTAATAGGTATTATTTATTGTTTTTATAGTTAAGTCTATTTCCCTGGGTCTTTTCCAGTGTGGTAGGAATAAATTTCCAAAATAAAACCAGTACTGGTTTTATTTTGATGTATTTAACTGCGACACCTTAAGGCCCGTCCGTGAAAATATTGTCGGGTATAAACAGGTTTATTTTTACTTTTAAGTTTAATACTTCATAATTAGGATCATATGTTTGCGTTTTGTGTTTTGATATTGTAGAATAGTCTTAGAGTCCCTCTGATGTTGGCAGACATCTCTCTTGACAACTCTTGTCGCCAAAGCCATTAATCAGAAGCAAATCAAGTGTTAGGAAATGCAATGCATTCTTCCCCACCCTCAACTCTTTCCACCATTTATGTTAATATTCAGTTTCTGTGACTCACAATAAAAGTGTGGTGGTCTTTGTTCGTTTGGGAAGACAGACAAAGCACCTAACTTGAACATTTAACTGATAAGAAAAATAAGAATGCCTTTGCACCACTTGTTCCACCAGCCGCTCCGCTAGAGTCACCGGGGAGAATGCTGCCTAACATACAAATCTTTTTTACGCACACACAGATTCTTTTTACACATACAAATCCCAATTTACAAATACAAAACTGATTTACAAGTACAAAATATTTATGACCACAATTTGAGCCCATACTATACCCAGAGCCTTTTGCGAGTGAATTCGAAAAGTGTGTGGAATTTCTGACACAAGTTTCTCTGTTTTTCCATCAGCAGAGCAGGATATATAATGGAGATGGGGCAAAAATGAACTTTGGTACAGCTGCTACGAGTTTGGGATTAAAATGGGTCAAGCCGTGTTAAAAACCCACCCAAATGTTTCATATACTGACTTTTTGTCTAAATTCAGTTAAATGTCTTTGAGAAAGGTACCAGTTCTGCAACATTAGCTAAACAATTTCTAAATCTGAAACAAGGTAAGCGCAATATGGCGGACTTCTCTATCAACTTCTGGATACTGACTGAGCAGACAGGGTGGAGAAAGGATGCTAAAGTTTCCATGCTAAACGGTCAGCACCTACCTGATGTAACTCACCTACCTAGTGATCCCCTCCGGATTAGCAAATGCACTGGCAGTCTTCAGACCCTCATCAACAACGTACTCTGTGATCCCATCACTCACTTTGTATTCGTTTACTTGGATGACATCCTCATCTTCTCAAGGTCAATGTCAGAGCATGAAAAGCACGTTAAATTGGTGTAACAATGGTTGCTAGAGAACCGCCTGTTTGTCAAGGCTGAAAATGCTAGTTACATGTTGACACCGTCTCTTTCTTGGGCTACACTATCAAGCAGGGAAATCTCAAATCCAACCCTGTAAAGGTTCAAGCAGTCCATGAGTGGCTGGAATCCCTTGATCGGAAGCAGCTTCAACATTTTTGGGGCTTTGCTAATTTCCACCACCGCTTCATCTGTGACAGTCCCCAATCACTCACCTCACCTCTCCCAAGTCTCTGTTTCAGTGGGGGCAGGTTGTCCAGGCTGCGTTTGACCATCTGAAGCAGCCGTTCACCTCTGACACTATTCTCTCTCAACCAGACCTCTTGCATCAGTTCATTGAGGAGATGGACGCCTCAGATGCTGGAGTAGGGGCGGTGCTCTCACAGCAGTCTGAATGTAAGCTCCACCCTTGTGCTTACTTCTCCCCCACATTCCAACTACAATGTGGGAGATAGTGAACTTCTAGCCATCAAATTCATCAAATTGACCCTGAAAGAATGTCGGCATTGGCATGAGGAAACAGCTCAACCATTCATAGTTTGGACTCACCACAAGAACCTAGCCTATCTTCAGTTTACGAAGCAGCTTAACACCTGTCAAGCCAGGTGGGCACTGTTTTTCACTCGTTTTCAATTTTCCATCACCTACAGGCCCAGTTCCTGGGAACATCAAGCCTGCCACTCTGTTGCAGCAATTCTCTTCCTCTGAGGACTTACAAGAGGATACCTCTATTCTTTCGCCGGCTTGTGTCATTGGGGCCCTTACCTGGGAAATCAAGTCTGCAGTCCGTGAGGCACAGCGTGCTAAGCCTAATCCAGGAATTGGTCTCGGGTGCTCCAGTGGGTCAACACAGCTAAATTCACTTGCCATCCTCGCATTCACTTGACCATCTCGTTCCTGAAGCGCCTGTTCTGATGGCCCACTCTGGCCAGGGACATGAATGAGTATGTTTCAGCCTGTCCCATTTGTGCTCAAAACAAATCTTTTACCTTGTCATCTGCAGGCTTGCTTCAACCCTTACCTACCACGGGACGACCATGGTCTCACATTGCTTTCAACTTAGTGATAGGTCTGGCCCCTTCAGTAGGGAACGCGGTAATCTTGCCTATCATTGATTGATTCTCAAAAGCAGCACACTTCATGGGCCTGCCTAAACTCTCTACAGCCCTCGAGACGGCCCAACTTCTCACGGACCATATGTTTCAACTGCACAATTCAGACAAAGTCTTGGATCTGGGACCTCGGTTCACCTCTAAGGTTTGAAAAAAGTTCTGTTTGGCCATCAGAGCCCAAGTTAGTTTGTCTAATAGGTATCATTCACAGACTAATGGCCAAACCAAACAAGTAAATCAAGATGGATGCAGATGGTCCTTTGATGTGTGGCCTCCCCCAACCAGAACACCTGGAGCTTGCATCTCATTTGGGTTGCATATCCCCATAACGGTGTTACTTCCTCTACCACCGGGTTTTCCCCATTTGAATCATCACTGGTGTACAAACCTCAACTGTTTCCAGCCGTGGAAGGTGAGCATATGGTTTCCTCTGTCCTCCGCAGGTGCCGTTGTTTATGGCGCACCACCCACACCACTTTCCTCCGCATCAAGGAGCAGAAAACCAAGGATTGGTTCTGCCTATGACTCTGGACAGAAGGTTTGGCTCCCCACAAGGTACGTCCCAGTCCACACCATATACAAAAAATTGGCTCCTAACTTCATCTGACCTTTCGAAATAGACTCCATGGTTAACCCGGTCGCCGCCTAGCTGAAACTTCCACGAAACAAGCGTAAACACATTGATTTCCATGTCTGTCAACTCAAGAATTACCTTTCTAGTCCATTGTGTGGTGTGTTTTGTTTAGCTGTCTCTCTCCTCCTTCACTCATCCCCACCAGGGCAAAGCCAGGCTCTGGTCTGCACCTTGATCTCCACACCTGCGTGCCATTACTCATCTGAATCTCATCCCCAATGATTACTCGGCAGAGTGATGTTCTTCACTGGATTGCTGTACTAATCACCATCAGTGTAGCCCCATATGTCTTAGTGATTTCTCTCTTATTTTCCTGGTAAACCTCCTAATGACATTTCCTCTCTCTGCACAGACCTCCCTGGACCTGCTGTGAACACCATGCTGGCAAGTGTGAGTGAGCTTTCCACAAGGATTGGATTGAGTGCTTGTGAGTGACTGTCCGCATGAAGAGGAGCATGGACGTGTTATCCTGCCTTGGGAATCCTTGGATTCCCTGGAGCCCTTTCCCCCTTTCCAGTGTGCCTATCTGTATGATTAATCCGGTGTCGTTGTAAATAAATTCCCTTTCACTAGTTTTTGACCTACGCTTGGGTCCTGCCTGATTAACCTTGACAATAACATTCTCCTTCCCTCCCCATCTCCAGCCACCTCCCTCTTCCCGCTCCACCACAAGCACCCACACATGCAGGGCCTTTGGGTAGGGGTGTGTCACCAGGGTGCAGGGGAGGCAACTCCCCCTCTGTCCCCTTCTGGCTGCCTGTGCCTCAATTTTATCCCACAACTTAGACATTCACATTACTCACA
>VUQR01026927.1:6353-16588 GCA_015108515.1 Hemichromis elongatus | reverse complement strand
TATCAAACACACATTTTATTTTATTACCAGTTATTTGTGCCAGACAGTTTTAAATAGCTACAATATATACTAGAACAGAATAAAAACGATGGACTGTACATTTAAAACTGTATTAAAATATTTAAAACTGTATTAAAATTATTCTTTTATACATTAAAATTATTGTGAAAAATATAAATAATTATGTAATATAAACAAGTCAAACTTAAGTCATGGCATGGTTGATAGACCACGACTGAGACTAATAGTTAATTTTGTAATTGATTAAATATGAGTAAAGGAACATATATCAGCAAAATAATCCTTGTGAAATAATTTTTTTTTTCAGCAGTCTAATAAATGGATGAATTAATGAAACCAGCTGTGACTCTGTAAAGCTTAATAATAATAATAATAATAATAATAATAATAATTGAAACAGTAAACTCCTGCTATTAGGAGAGTAGGAGAGGAGACTCATCACAGATGAAGTTACACGGCTGTAGCTCAAACACATTAAAAACAATAATCACATTTCACACCAATTTTCTTTGATCATTACAATCAGTGAGTGTGTAATCACTTTGTTTCAATGACTGATCAGTGTTTGATGAGCGTATTAATTGTACCTGCTGTGTAGATGGTGATGAAGAGGAGGGTGAAACACAGAAATATTGAAGCCATGTTCCTGAGTTCTCCTGACCAGGTCTGACACAGCCTAACTAAGAGCTGCTGTAAAAACCAGAGTGCAGGGTCACATGACTTGTAACATCAGCTGTTACCAGGAAGAGCTCTCTAAAATATTTTATGTATTTTGTGTTTATTTTTAGCTATAAATCAGAAGCTTAGAAATATGTTAAACAATTTCATATTATTCTTAATTATGAAAATGTTTATCCAATAGTTTAGCTTACTTTAGTTCTCAGTGAAGAAAAAGAACACGAGTGCTATGTAAGCTAGCGGTAATAAATTGAGAGAAGTGGGAGTGTTTGGCGGCCTTTACTGCTCTCTGATAACCTTTCCATAGCTTTGAGGGCTTCCAGAGAGACATACAGCCTGTCTTTTTTTTCCACTGTCTTATCACATCTCCTACATACAACAACAACATCGAGGACACATTTACAGGCAGAATCAAAATAAGAAAGTAAATCATCTGAGGTGGACAACTCAGCAGCATAGGACATGATTTAATCAAACAGTAAGGAAAACCACATGGCAGAATCTCAGACAAAAGCACGATAATAACAAACAGGAGAATACAGGATCCTCAATACATACATTACAAATAGGTAGACCACACGATAAAACGAAGTCCAATGTGTGAAAGTTCAAACAACAGGAATGAGCCAGGGGTCCACCGGGTCCAAAGCACACATTGGCACCAGGAGTCACGGACAAGATCGATGAATGGAGCGGAGCTCATGTGGGAAATGAGAAATTCAAACCCTCAGCTTGACGAGGCGGCCATTGCACACAACACTGCATTGACCTTTTACTGTGAGGAGCTGGAGTATTTTACCAGTAACAATAAAGGTGCTCTCTACATATCTCATTTTAAAGCACATATTAAAAAGCAGATAGGGAAAAAAAGAAAGAAGGCCAATGCCTTAATTTTTCCCCCAGACTCCACTACCAGCTAATTATGTGTAAGTGTAAGTAAGTAACCAATCAGAAGCTGCTTTTGGCTTTTTATCAGAATCAACTTACACAAGACTGATGGATTTATAAAACCAATAATTAACTGTGATATGGCATTTAAGTGACTAAATAAAGTTTAGTTTGAAGGCTGAGCTGTCAGTGTGAAATCAAAAATAGGGCTGTTCAGTAGTTCACACGGACCAAACCGCAGCCTTCTGTTCCAGCACTTAGTGACAAAAAACTGAATCAGGGAATCTTTGCACTCTGACTGGTTGTTATGAAAGATGAGAACATCTTTTACTAAAGCCTCTGCAACAAAATGTTATCCTCAATAACTACAACAATAAATACAGTAAAAAATGTTAACAAAATGAAAGGAACTGAGATGAAAATGAATGAACTCAAATATTTGTCAATAAATCTTTAATGAAACAAAAAGCCTTCTTGGTCACATCACAGTTTTATGTCATCAAAAACTCTGTTAATATTCAGTCTAACTGAGGATGAGAACCGAAAGGTCTGCAATCATTCTGACCTGCTGCCGCTGTTTTTAAGGACAGGGTTTTTTCAAGATGTTTAATATTCCAGATGTTTAATATGTAACAAAGCATATAAAATATCAGGATACAAAAAAACTCAAGAAAGAGCAGCAGTTTATCACTGTCTAGCTAGCTGCACCAGAGGTAAAATTTCAGGTTCTGTGTAATCAGATTACAAATGCTCAGATTTTTTAAAACATCAGCCCCGGCCATTCAGTGTTACTCAGTTCTTCTGATGAGTAAGAAGATTCCTGCTGCCACACCGAGGATACCGACAGTCAGGCCCACTCCACAAAACATGGCAGGTCCAAGAATGAGATCAGAGTTCTCCACAGCTGCAGACAGAAACACAGAGAGTGGCCTAAACATTCAGTCGTGGACTCCCACAGGGTTCAGTGCTGGGAACTATACTTTTCATTTAATGCAATATTAATAGAAAACACTGCATCATAGTTAAATTTATATAGTTATATGCCGTATTTTTCGGACACTAAGGCGCACCATTATAAGGTGCATTAAGTAAAACAAAACAGTCAGATGAGTCAAACTTTACTCAACTCATTCTTCTTGTTTCCTCCACTTCCGTACCATTGATTCATTAATGCTGAATTCTCTCACAGCAGCTCTATTCCCATTTTCTACTGCATGACTGATAGTTTTGAGTTTGAAATCCACTTCCTCTCTGGTGCCATTTTGGGGGTCCTTATATATACGCAATACATTAATATTATGTTGAAGCACAGTACGTATTACTCCGTGAGGCTCATGACTACGGTAGCCATAATGATCCGACAATCGATCAAGCAGTGCGGCTTCGTAGCTTACCAAAGTCGTACTAAAACACATTGACAGATTTTTGAGCGCCGTACAACATGCAATTGGTTCGAGGTAAGAAAGCACATCCAGAATGAAGGATGAAGGATTTTAAGTGCACCTTATAGTGTGGATTAAACGATAGTTATATTTATATTTGAAAGCAAATGAGACACTAGGAATGTACAACAGATATGAAGACCTGAGTGGCCTCTAATTTTCTTCTTCTAAATTCAGATCAAACTGAGTGTTGGAGTGATTTTGTTAAGAGTTGTCATTGTTGTGTTAAACTGAGCTTGAACTGCGTGATTAGATCTTTTTCTGTTACTCCTCTACATGTAGGATGTTGGGGGAGGCCATTTAGCCATGGGTTTCAACTGCAGGCACATTCCATGTAAAGCTTCTGATTTCCTCCTCTGCTAAAGGATGATTACTTCCTGCCCTGTATTACCTCACCGAAGCTTGTGTATGGTGGAACATTAAAGGTGTTGAGCCATATACCGGGGGTGAGGGGAGATGAGCCTTTTATGACCAGAGATGTTGTTAAAATGGTTGTAACCAGGAAATCACGCACACACATACACATGCACGCACGTGCTCACACACACACACACACACAGTGCCTTAGCTATCATGACACAGTTATGGTTTTACAATATTGTGTGTTTATAACAGTTTTTTCAATTCATAAAAGGACTGTAAGGGAAGGGTGGCTTTTGGAGTTGGCTGAGATCAGGTGAGGAGCCTCCAGCTCCAAGATCCTGGTCCTCCGGTCATCCCTTGCAAGTCAAAAACCGATCAATCTCTGATTGTCTTGCTTTGTTCACTGGGGATAAGTCTCTGAAGAGGTGAGGTTATTGTTCTTGGTCCCTAAAATCTTAGAAATATGGTATCTAACCAGATTCTTAGTCTACTAGTAGATTAAGATCAAGCTTAAAACTTACCTTTATGATAAAAGCTCTCTCTCAGATATTATTGATTTTTTACATTTGAATATCAGGCACAATGTCAAACAAACTGAGTAGAATTTTCTCACCATAGAAATTGGTCATTGGTTGGGTTAGGGCCACATGTTCCACGGTGCAGCTGTAGACGTCTCCCTGCTTTGGGATAAAGTCCAGTCTGGACGTCTGTTTGAAAGAACCATCTTTGTTGGGGAAGGGAACGCTAGTGCTTGTTCCTTCTGTGACCTTCTGTTCGTTCTTGGTCCAGGTGACATTGACAGGAGCAGGATAGAAACCAGTCACATGACAGATCAGAATGTTTGAGACTCCGAGCTCCACATTTAGTGCGGTGTAGATGATCAGGCTAGAGGGAGGATCTGTGCACAAACATGTACAGTTTACTCACAACAGCACTCAACAGCCTGCACAGCCTGCACCACCACTGCAACAAAGAGGAGTCAGTATGTACGGGACCTGCACTGACTCTGTGGCGGTTGTTTTTTGGTTGTTGTTTTTTTTTCTCTAAAGTGAATTTAACTCAATTTGAAACAATTTGATGTGTGTGTGTGATTGTGGTTATGAGCTTACTAAAAACAAGAAGAGAAAGCACAGAAACGCTGGGAGGACCTGAGCTTCTGCCAAAGTGAAATGTTTTTTCACCCAAATAAACAGAGAACTGAATGTTTGAAGATCCTCAAAGTCATGCGATAAAGAAGAAGTTTGATCTCTGTGTTTCCTGTTTCACGTCATTGTGTCTTAGGGTTTTGAGTCTCTATTGTTGTGTCTTTGATTCAGCAATTTTTACATAGAGCTGAAGGTCTGTTTGTGGGTTTCACCTCTAAAAGAGTTCACATGTTCAGTGTGTTTGTGTCATCAGGTCTTCATGGCTGCTGTTGCAGGTTTACTGTGTCACTGAGGATAAAACCTGATGAATGTTGTTTCCTGAGTACATTTATTAAACTCCAACAGCAGCACCTCATGCCTGAATGATCTTGATGACATCAGGTGCTGGAAAGTGTTTCCTGATATTAAAATGCTTCTGATAAATGTTTGCAGGTTTGTGCTGGTAGATTCTGGACACCCAATAAAGAAAAGTACTGATATGAATACAACCTTTGAACTCAGTGACAATAACGGTCACAGCATTTGTTAGCTCACCGAAGACGAGTTGAAGATGTTTCTGCTCATTTCATCCTTGTTTGATTTTATTCGAAAGCTGTAAATCTGGTGAATATCGAAGCTTTCTGTGCTTTCAAAGAACCTCAGAGATCTGCTGTTATTAGTTAGCCCATCACTGTATATTGTCCAACAGCTAAGGGAACACAGTATCCACTATCAGTATGATGACAACAAAACGTATGTGAACATGATAAAGCCAATCAGGACTGTTAGCTTAAACATTGGCTGGAGGATCTGGAGAAGCTAATGAACACTTAAAACCGTAAAAACAGTTAGATTTGATCCTGAAATTCAGAAATCAAAAGTCTGATGCTGACTGTAGTTTACCTAGTCTTTGATGATCTAACCCACAGGTGTCGAACTCCAGGCCTCGAGGGCCGGTGTCCTGCAGGTTTTAGATGTGTCCTTGATCCAACACAGCGGATTCAAATGACTAAATGACCTCCTCAACATGTCCTGTAGTTCTCCAGAGGCCTCGTAATGAACTAATCATTTGATTCAGGTGTGTTGACCCAGGGTGAGATCTAAAAACTGCAGGACACCGGCCCTCGAGGCCTGGAGTTTGACACCCCCGATTACCTGTCAGCCTCTAAAATCTGTATTTATCTAGCATAAAACTGATGCTTCATGTTTCGGCATGTGTCATTGACTTCGACTCTCTGGATGTTTCTGCTGTTTACGTATGGACTGATGATTTGAGTTTACCAAGTTCTTTGGGGACGTCCTTCATAGCCTTACGAGTCACCTCTAGGTTTGCTCTGCAGACCTGTTGATCAGCCACAGCTGCATCATATTCACCCGGAATGGTAATCGGATCTACAAAGGGGGGCAGAGGATAGATTCCTTCCTGTTTGTTAAAGTCGGCGTACCAGACCGCCTCATCATCTAGTATCAACACGGCCTCTCCATCAGTATCTGAACAGCCGCTGATCCAGTTGTCCTCATGCAGAACTTCATAGCGTTAGAAGAAGAGAAACAGAGAGCAGAGTCAGTGTCTGTCAGGTTTGTATGAACCAATCACCTTAAACTTTCATCTAAACTCGCAGACCTCCTCAGTATTTTGGTGACACCAGTGGTGGAAATCATCGCCTTTGATTTATCAGTCTGAAATTCTACAACAAACATACGTGTTTAAATGTAGTGACGCCGTTTAAATTTTTACAGTGTATCATGAGAATATATTTTATATTTGAGCAAAGTTTGTAACTTTCTGTCGCACAGCTTTTATTCATTTATTTCAGATTTTAAAGTCCCGCTCTTTACTCAGTCTGCACAGTGCTGGAACATCTCACACACACACAGACTATCTGTCAACTTGGGTAACATCAGACAAACACAGCAAGCCCCTTTGCAACCCACCTCCACCCCAGCTCCACATTGTCATGCTGTTAGTAGCTAAAGCAGTGCCACACCTGTAGTTACTGGTGTCTGAACTGTTCTGTGCTGCCAAAGATAAACTACTGTGAGACTACTAAATCAGTCTCAAATCAGTAAATCAGTTCATCATACATGAAAGGGTTAAAATACAAGAGTTCATGAGTGAATGAGAGACTCACACTCAGCAGAGACACAGAGGACCGAGGAGAGGACGAGGAGCAGCACCCACACCTTCATCTTCATCAACAGCAGCAGCTCTGTGACTCTTACACTCACACTGAATGTCAGTGAGCTCGAACACACACAGCAGCCAATCACAGAGCATGGACCACATGATGTCATCAGTGACCAGGCAAACACTCACACAAACACACACATAGCTGAGATCAGTAATTATTTTCATAAAAAATAATTTTGATCGGTGCCAGATGAAGATCACAGGTGTGAAAAGTGAAGATCTGGTAAAGAAACAGAGAGTCATGTGACTCAGGTGATCTGGGAATAGTGGTACACTGAGGACACCCGGTGGACGGATGAGGAGAGGAACTGCAGAAGTTATCTGGTGACACCTCTGTAATTCCAAGAGGAGTTTGATGCTGAAACGTTATCAGGCTCCAAGAGGCTGAACCAGCTCCAGCCCTGCTCTGTCACAGAACTACAAAGTACTGAACACTGTCAAGACTTTCAGAATAAGACTTCCTCTCTTCCTTTCCTCTCTCTCCTCTTACCTGTGGGAAACAACATAAGTAACAGCACATTTATTCAGACTGTCTAACCAATGTTCCTGCTGTCCCAGTACGAACCAACTCTGTTGACCATCTGGTGATACCTGAAGCGCCTTCATTTACAACCATCTTTGTTGGAGCTGTGTTTAAACCATATTTCTCCCTCAGAGCTTCCTCTGATTATTCATGCCCGCTAAAGATATTAAGACATATTATTAGAAACATGATGAATGCTAACAAACTTTAACTCTTAGGAGAGATAAATATGTTTCCAAAATAAACCTGCTTTATGTTTGAAGAGTCCAAAAAATGACCTTCTATCTATCCTAACCCCTTTTCTTGATCTTGGTGGAAAATGGTACAAAGTGAAGGAAAGGACTGAAGGAGGAATAATAAGGACTTAGGACAAGAGAAGAGCAGTGCAATGAGCAGCCACACCGGATCTCTTAATAGAAACTACAATTGTGTTACACAGATCATGTGTGAAATGTAGACGAAGGGTCGGCCTGCGACTGTGGACAGGTGGACAGGTGTTTGTGAGGCTGGAGTTAGAGCACACGTGTCTGAAGACGTTTCAGTTTCACACTGATAAACATGAGCAGCTGGATTAACATAAGAAAATCAGGGAGTTTTAGTTCACCTTAGTATTTTATACCTGCACACAGCTTAGTGTTCTTGAACTTTATGTTGTTGTTTTTTCATTCCTGTAACATTTTTATAGGAACCACGTGTTTATCTTTTTATCGGCTCATGATGTAAATATTCTTTATGTAAAATGTATTTTATTCACCTGGTTATTTCATGCTGAGTTTAACAGTAACTATTTTTAGAGTGTTTGAGCCCTCCATTGTTTTACCTGAGTGAAAGCTGATCTCAGGTGTTCTGCAGCAGCTCGTGAAGGAGGTCCGGTTCATTTCTCGGATTCAGCTCTTTTGGCTCGATTCTCTTAGATGGTGTCGCCCTTGATTCATGCATTTTTAAAAGTTATTTCTTTAATTCAAACACTGAAGTTCTTGTTGAAAGCTTTGGTGCAGTTAGAGTCATAAAGTAGGAAGAAACGGGAAAGGGTCGAGGGTGAGTCTTTGATCTTTTTTTTCTTCCTCTCTTTAGTCACCTGCTGACCCTGGTTTGTATCAGGGTGTCAAAGTACAGCCTAACGTTTCTATTGTTAGCTGGTCATCATGTGACCGGCTCTGGGCTAACGGGACGAGCCTAATGATTACTTTTAAAAAGTAATGAGTAATCTGTAGCAGCTGCGTCTCTGCTCCCGTCCTCCCCTGTCGCCCAGTAACAGCTTCATTAGCATGTCTGCTCTGCGGCCACAGAGCTGCTCCTCATGTGATGATGCGTCTTTATGAAATGTTAGGCCACAGTGACCTCTGACCTTTAAACTCTAATCAGTTCATTCTTACGTTCAGGTTTTTGTGTTGGATTTAAAGAGGTGCGCTCACAGCACAGTGCTTTAGACCTGTGCTTTACAACTAGCACAGTTTAACCCACACAGCTCAGCTGATCACAGCCTGTATCTAAAGAATCTCCCTAAAGAGATTATTGATATTTATAAATGATTATTTATCCTTCCTCTGCACCACTGCACCTGAACTTTGACCCCTGCTGATGGCACATTTCAGTTTTTTCTGGTGTGATTGGAAAAAAGTGTAGCTGTTGTGGTGATAACGTTTTTTTCAATGAGGTATTGATCCCAGGAGTTGACATGTTTGAAGATTATTCTTGTAAATTGAAAAGGTTTGAGTTTAAAAATGTTTTCTCATAAATTAGTAAGTGTTATCTTCTTATACTTCTATAATATGTGGAGGGTTAGGCTTCAATTTCCCACCTGTGGGACTAATAAAGGTCATCTTTATCTTTACCTGCCTTCATCAGTGACCCCACAGTGTAGTGATTCACACGTTCACCTGACAAGGAAAACTCCACCCGGATGATGATGAAACGCACGGAAAATGCTTGGTCCAAATCAACAAAATCAACCTTTTAGACTTCCTCACCTGGACGCCCGAGCAAACACGTGTAGCGACCCCCTGTGGTGACCCCTGTGAATAACAGCTTCTTATTTTTTTTTTACCTGCAGTGGCTGCCTTTTTTCTCCACCTCCTCTCTTGGGTCCTCCTGGTGCATTTTGGGAGCTGTGACCTTCTTCATTATGGAAGTGACATAAAATGGAAGTGTACCCAAACTGTACTTAAAGTAAAATTACTTCTCAGTCTGTCTAAACTGTAGTAAACTCTGTCCTTAGTGCTACATGTATTACATCTAGACCTTGAATCTAAAATGTGAGGCAATGCAGCTGCAGACGTACAGTGCTGTTAAATGTTTATGAGTGGATGCGTGGGTCTGTGGCTCTCACTTAATCTGGATCAAAACACATGAATGTAAACTCGCTCATGTGCAGGCAGCTTCACTTTCTGAGGGTCTGACTGATGTGAAACAGGGAAACATGAAGAATCATAAAAATCTTTATTTCTTTTACAACACATGCACGCTCATGTTGTCAAAGACAAACCTGCCAATACGAACCCTGGGGGATGTGGCCTCCATGGTGGTTCACCTCACAATGGCAGAGGTGTCAAACATGTGGCCTGTGGGCCAGAGCTGACCTGCCAAACTGGCTAGTCTGGCCAATCTGGCCATTGTGTTGGTTTAAATAACATGACAACTGGAAATGGGAGTGTAGATCTGAACTTTTACATATATATATTTATCAGGCTTACAGTTTTCTAACCAATAAAGATGTCACTCGTGGTCTGTAACACATCAGAGTTGAAGATGAACAGTCGAATTACAGGAAGGTTCCTGCTTTCTAATCACAGATGACTCCTGCGATTTACTTCGCCAGCTTTACTTTATAGTGAAAAAAAATTGAGCCCAAGTGTTAAAGATGTACTTCGTTTTCTTAATAAATCCAACTGTGCCTCCAAAATTAATTTCTGACAGGACAGCAGTGTTATTATTCTGCCCCTGTCCACATGCCAGCCTGAAGAAGAGCAGATCCATTTGGCATTCAAGAGAAGAAGAGAATAAAA
>VUQR01026925.1:0-12177 GCA_015108515.1 Hemichromis elongatus | reverse complement strand
CACCACATACAAAACACAAGGAAGCTCTGATAACACAGGAATGACGTTATGGACATATGAGAGACCGTACATCTGTCAACTAAAGCTAAACCAGGATGAGCTAATGAAACTAAGCTAGCATATGAAATGAGGGTGAACTCACGTGTTGCCTGCGTGGCTTACACCGCTTCAATTACGAACAACATTCGCTCCTACATGGCAACATACTGCAGTATCAACATAAACGAAGGCAAAATGCAACACAGGTTAATACTCACTTCTCATTCACGCACACATAACATCCCACAGGAATCCGTACACCCCCACCGGACCAACACTGCTCATCCGACATTAAACTGCCCACTTCACTCACTGGATGATGTCACCAGATGGTGGGCTGGCTCAAACTGACACAAGGTGAACTATTAAACGGACAGTATACAAACCTATATAAACTTACAAACAATAGAATTACTCTATGAACTTTGGGGCCTTTTATACAGCTTCATTTATGTAGATTGTAGAGGCCATAAGCAACTGATGAAAAACAAGATGACAACTCTCTGAAAAACATGTGTTATGAGAGAAAATGGGTATTTTGTCAACACATCATGATTTTTGTCTGATGGTGTTGACCCTTTTTCTAATGGTGTTGACAAATTCCAAAAAAGTGTGATATTCACCAATTATATTATGTTATTTTTATTAATATTATCAGTTATGATTTCCTGTGTATTTTACTGATATTTCTGCTTTACAGATGTGTTGAATATTATTGAATTTGCCTTATCTTGAATGTCATTGTTAATATATACTTTGTTAATCCTGTAGGAAAATGCATTTAAATGATTCACTCAGTGATGCAGTGGGCAGCTACCTATCCGGGATAGCCACTGTTCATTGGATTTGAACACCCAACCTTCCGATCATGTGGCATCTACTAAGCTATCTCTGCCCCGAGAGCTGGTCTTTAAGTGATGATGTATGAATCCTGTTTCTGGGCCCAAACTACTCTGTGTTTATTAAGGCTGTTGTACTTTTAACATGTTTTAATGCTTTGCATCGTGTTCTATTTAATCTGAACAAGCCACTAAAAACACTCAGTGATCACTGTTGGCCTAACCATCAGAAACCCTTGCATTAACTTTTATTGAGTGGAAAAAGGTTAGCGTTCATCCTCCAACTTCACCGTATTAATATTATGCTAACATAACTAGCGATCACGTAGCACATCATTATATACCATCTAGTCCAACTTCAGTAAACCTAGAAAAGTCACTGTTGTTTAGTTTTCTGTCTTCATTTATGTTGGAATATAAGTGAAAACTAGTGAGCTAACTCCTAATTCTGTTAAATTTCATATATTCTTTTTTCTTGGATGACTGCATTTTACATATGCTAGAGCAGCCACACTGATCATTTTATCAAAGATGAAAAAATTTAGACAGTTTGTAACTCTCAGTGATGCTGCAGAGTTCCTTTAATTTGGGATGTGCAGCGGAGTTTGGACCTGGAAACGGCTAATGAGGTCAGACTTAAAGACTGGATAGCATCTCTATTGCTTAATACATGATTGTGTTGTGAATATTCACGCTTAATCTGTATAAATGCACATATTGGTTTGAAAATAATCGTCATTAAATTAATACTGAATTTTATATTTTGAAAAAGAATTAATTTAAAATTGTAAATATTCTTCTTTAAATTTAGCACTTGAAAGCTTTTATTTCACTTTAAGAGTAGAGCTGGACTGTCATCGGCCTCATGCTCTTCACCTTTTCAAAGACAAAGCAGTCATTTTGATAAAATATTGAATATTGTTTACCTATTGAATATTGTTTACCAATATTGAATATTGTTAACCAAAAATAATTTCCCCTAGGTTTCAATAAAGTATTCTGATTCTGATTAACAATCCTATTGAATTGACGCTTCTCATTTGACTTGCAGCTTGCAAACCAAGATGTAAAACTTTGTGTCAGGATGTTTTCAATTGTGCCTCTATAAAAAGTTGTGAGGTGAAAAGTGGAGAGTCCTGCTTTTCTGAGTCTCCTGAGGGAGTGGAGATGCTTTTGTGCTTTTTTGATAATTGCTGTGGTGTTAATGGAGAAGGACAGATCATCAGCAAGGTGCACACCCAGGAACCTAACACTGCTGGCCCTCCCATCTATGGTGAGGTCAGAGTGGTGATCTCTGCCAGACTTCCTGAAATCGATCACCATCTCTTTTGTTTTGTCCACATTGATGGTGAGATTGTGGGATCTAGACCACACTTCAATCTGCTCTACGTCCATTCTATAGACAGATAATTCATTGTCAGTGATGAGACCAACCTCAGTTGTGTCGCCTGCAAACTTTATAATGTGGTTAGTGCTGAATCCGGCCGTAAAGTCATGTGTGAGCAGAATTAACAGCAGTGGGCTCACTTCGCACTCACTTCACATCACACTTTGATGTCAGACTGTTGGTTCATGTGGTTTCCAGAGTTTCTAAACAGAGCATTTATTGCTAATTCAATTCAGTCCACTCCAGTTCACAATACTCAACAACAAGTGTAATGTTCTGTTTGTGTCTGCAGTCTGTCAGGCTGTCTGATCACAGAGGAAGGATGCACGTCTCTGGCCTTAGCTCTGAAATCCAATCCCTCCCATCTGAGAGAGCTGGACCTGAGCTACAATCATCCAGGAGACTCAGGAATGAAGCTGCTGTTGGCTGGACTGAAGGATCCAGGCTGGAGACTGGACACTCTCAGGTATGGAGAGGATGTGTGATAGAGGAAGAAGAGTTGGAAACATTTCCTGTTTCCTTCACTTACTTCCTGTTTGTTTCATGCAAATGCAACACGAAAAAGCACATGTACTAGTCTCGTACCCCAATAGAATTCTCTTCATTCCAATTCCAGATTCCAGAGAATTCTGAAAGAAGACTGAAATTTGATAAACACTCTAAACAATTTAATACTTTAAAAAATGGTCTAAGGAGCTGTAAAGAAAAAGGCGTCTGGACTTCTTTAGGTTGCTTGAATGAGACGGATGAGACGTTTCACCTCTCATCCGAGAACCTTCTTCAGTTCTAGGGTTAAATGGTGGAGAGTCCCATATTTAAGCCTGTGGGAGTGTCCCTCGTAGAGGGACAATGGGCCCCCTACTGATCCTTTACCTAATCACATGAGTTGTGAAAATGGGTGTGGGTCTCAATCAGCCATGGTTTTGGGTGCACTTTGTGTGAAACCTGGCCCCACCCTATCATGTGATTTCCAGAGGTCAGATGGCCCAGGATGTGAGTGGGCGTTAAGGCGTCTGGGAAGGGATCTCAAAACTGGACGGCAGAGTCTTGTTCTGTAGAGGGGGCTCTTCTATGCTGTGCCATGCGTTTATGCAGTGGCTGTTTGGTCTCTCCAATGTAGAGGTCTGGCCATTCCTCGGTACACTGTACAGCATTTGACTGTTTAAGATTTGTAAATTTTATAATTTATTTCTCATTATCTCTTTTTTCTCCTCTTCTTCAGCTTCCTTTCCCAGCCCTGTTCTCTCTCTCTCTCTCTCTCTCTCCTCCCTCCCCCACCTCATTTTCTTTCTCTACCATGACCTTCATCTCCTGAAATGAAGTCAGGGCTCTAAATAAAGATGATAATTTATTTCTGATATCACAATTACTGATTTTCAGCAGATCAAACATGCAGGCCTTCTATCTACAGAGAGCTGACAAAAAAAGTAAACAACGACACCTATACTTTAACGTTGTGCAGTTATTGTTAGGTTTGAGTGTCCTGACCTTTCGCTCTGAAAACAGTTTAATTACATTTTCACAAACTGTGAGACTCATTTTGGCTGAGACATAAATAATGTTAGATCCACCTTAACGAATGTTTCAGTAACACTAATCAACAGCAGCAAAAAGAAACAATGCTAATCTTTAACAATTCCCCTGTCATTAAGTCAGACAAGTCTGGCTGTAATTATCAACCCACATTGACTCCTTTCACAATGTTTTACAGCCTCCTCCAGAGTAAAGAGTTGTGAACACTTCACACCTGACATTATGAGGTAAATCTTGACATTATTGAAATATTTTAAAAGCTAATGTGTATAAAAAGATTTTTTATACACAAACAGTAATAGAAATACACAATTTGATAAAGTTAATGGTACAAGCCCTTGCCCCATTAGACATTGTGATGGCAGATTTATTTTCTTATGTATTAATCACATATTTAATCATATCATATTAGTTATAGTAATATCACTTTCTCACTTTACTATAGTAAAGTGAGATAGCGCTCCTGACACCGGGATAACAGCAAACTCCCAGCACATAATTTCCAGATCCCGGCAGTCTTTCCCTACTCAGGTTAAACATGATATATAAGTCACTTAGATAGCCTAAAAATGTTACCGTTTCACTTTTTTCAGTGTTTTATTTGTTCCTGATTAAAATTAGTTTGGCTGAGATTAAAGTTACAGTTTTCACATAGCTGAATAAACATTAAACGGAAGTATGAGATGATCGAGAATTTATTCCAATGCCCTGTTATATTTTAGATGGCAAGGAGCAGACGGCTGATTTTATTAAACTCCACTGAGAAAATCTGCAAATTTCATTAAAAGTTTAATAAACTATCATCTTGTCTTTATTTTTAGATAGCACATACCTTAAACACTTCAAGCTGTAAGCTAATGATAGTTATATAAGAGCAGTTGCATGCTCTTGCAACAACCTGTATGTTTTATGTCCAATGGATGCATGATCTGATTAGTAGACTAATTACAAAAATAATCTGTGACTAGTTGAATATCAAAATAATCGTTTGTGGCAGCCCTAATTAGAAAGCACTACAGAATCTGCAGCTCTTAGTGATAGAGGCAGAAGTAGGTCAGGTGGCATAAGAATTTTCCCAGTTCTTTAATTTCTGCTTCTTTATCTGTTAATTTTTCAATACTTATCCCTCTGTCCTGTAAATCAGTCTCAGAATTTGGATTTAAGGATATGACAATTTTGGGTTGCTATTATAATCTGCAAAGAGCTGTGTTCTTGAAAAAGAGTTTATTGAACAGTAATATGAAAAGCTAAACAGAACATCACAGTACACAAAATAGCAAGACAATGCAAAGCGAAGCAAGCAAATCAAACCAGCTGCTGCAGAGCCTTAAGCAAAAACAGCATACAAAGACACACACACACAAACACACAAAGAAAAGGACTGGTGGGGACATTTCTGAACCCCTTTTTATGACAAGAGGTATTTATTCCTCCTTCCGTTTCCATACTCCATCCTTAAACATATTCAATTTCAACCCTAAACTACATTTATTTCCCCAGTTGTGTCTAAATACATGTACAATGTACAAGATGGCAGCAGTATTTACAGCAGTCCGTTCCGGTACTCGTCTCTGTTGTCAATCTCTTTTCTTTGATATTTGTTTGTTAATTGCCCTTTTTCTTAATTCCTACGACTGGGATACTCTGCTAAACCTTCGTCCTCTCACCTATGCTGGATCGGATCAAGGCCGCCTAAGAAGCGTTATAGGAAGTATGGCAAACGGAGTGGGTTTCGAGTACAGATGGACCAATCCAATATTACGTATCGGTATCGGTCCGATACTGACCAAAAATACTGGAGTGGATATCGGAGAGAAATAAAAAATGTAATCTGATCCAAATTATCACAAAATTACCTCACCAAATGCGCTACATGTGGTGAACCAGCTCAGTGCATCAGAGGAGTATGCGTCACATGATAGAGCGGCTGTTGTCTGCCAGACCTGTCGGTGGTCTAGGTGAGCATTTGGAGCCTCACTACGTGCTTCCAAATCAGCATTTAAGTAAGTGTGTGAGTTCATCTCTGTATGTTTGTATAGTATTTCCACTTTAAGCTTAACAACCGATATATAGAGCCACAGCTGGACTGGCCATCGAGTTTCATGTTGAGGTGAAAAGGAAGTAATCTGTCCCGTACTTAAGCTAGAATGAAAAAAAGGCACAAAGCTGCAGTTATTCTGTGTCTTTGCTGCCTCTTCTCCTCTCATTCTCTCACCCCTCCCTCTCCTGTTGCTACTTCAATCATGAAACTGATCAATGATCAGCTGATGGGCTTTTCTGTTGCTAGTCACGTCTCTCTCGTTTGTTAATCGCCCAGTTTGTGCTAGAAAGAGGAAACCAGCAGATTAAAAAACAGCAGCACTTTTAAGATTGATAAGAATTTATTTAATATTACTTTCTAGTATCACCTGATGTTTGCTGGAGCCACAGCCATAAAATCTGTCAGTCATGACAACAGTTTGGATACGTAAGGAGATGTCCTTACTGAATCATTAGAGCTAAACAGGTGATAGAGAAATAGGTTTAACTTTTAGATGACATGAAAGCATCGAAGGACAATTATGAACTGTTTCTGAGAAACAAATAACACCAGGATCCTTTTCTATATAGCTGACAGCTGGTAACTGTGCAGGGGTGAATCTACCAAAGTTTTGCCAGGGGGGGCAGGAAGGGAATTAACAAGGAGGGGGTGGGGGCACAAAGAAATACCTTTCTTTCTCATTTCATTTAAAATGTCAATCGTTTTAATAAATAGTTATCTGAATCTTACAACCAAAGTGGTCATCTCATTAAATGTATAGAAATCCGTTAGGGGTACCTAATATTTTGGCTGGGAATTGGCAACCCTATTAGTTTGGTTGTTTAATATTTCTGCTAAGTACTCTATAAAATACCAGAATAGGAAGGACAGTGTAGGTTTAAGTTTATTTGATTGATCAGTATTGCTGAACTATAAAATATTTTAGTGCAGTGTATTTTTTTTTATACAGGTATGACAGAATAGCATTAGTGTTTTGTTTTTTAAAACTTGAATATGAATATATACAAAAAGCAGCAATAAATTTTTAAAAACAGTTTTATTAATTATAAAATACACTATATGGATTCATATCGGTATCGGCGGATATCCAAATTTATGATATCGGTACCAGTATTGGACATAAAAAAGGGGTATCGTAGTTTCAGGTTCGCTTCATGGCTTACCTTAAAGCATATGCTGCAGCTAATTCCCTCACTACCACTGGGATCATGCGACTTCCATCCACTCGGGATGCATTACCCTTCAGGCTGCTCAGTCATCGCTGGATCTGTTCGGTCGGTAAACAAGCTTATCCGGCCTGTCCAGTAGTCTCTCTGCCTGCTCGTTCCTGGATTGGGTCCCACAGAGATGGTGTACGACACGGGTATTTAACACAGCTAAGACGTTCTTCCAGCATAAATAAGATGCCTATGTCTCGGATGGCCTTATTAAACACAAGATTGCTGGCAAATAAAACCTTCATCTTAAATGACCTCTTCCTCACATCACGGCTCGATGCTCTTGTCCTGACTGAAACTTGGATTCGTCCTGTTCAGTCCTCTTCCTTGTCAGAGCTGCTTTCCCCAGATTTTGTGTTCTTCAGTTCAGCGAGAATCTCGGGCAGGGGTGGAGGCATAGCCTCAGTTTTTAGAAACAATCTCAAAGTTTGGCAACTGCCCTCTCCTATCTACTCTAGTTTTGAGGTTCAGTTACTGGGGCTTGCCAGTAATGAACCTATGCGCTGTGATTTATCGACCACCTAAATACAATAGGTCTTTACTCTTTGAATTTGCTGACTTTTTAGGTTCATATTTATTAAGTTGACCAAGCTCTTATTACTGAATATTTTAACATACATAGTTGCTGTGATGATGGCTTGCTAGCCAAGCATTTCCTTGCTCTAATTGACTCTTTTAACCTTACACAGTGGGTCAGTGAACCAACTCATTTTAAACGCCATACTTTGGTTCCCTCATATGCTCTGGATATTTGTACTGTGGACAACGACAATGCTGGTATTTCTGAACTTTTTTGTTCATGTTTGATGTTGATCTTTGTGCAATTAAATTAAATTCTGAAAGCTGTTGGCGCTGTCATCAACTTAGAGACTGTGGCTAATTTGACTACAGCCTTTTTAAATTCTCCCCTTTTTGATTTAGATTGTGCATATACTAATTGTTATACTCCCCCGTTGGTTAATGATTTTGCCAACTCTTGGCTATCCACCTGTTGTTCCATCTTAGACACTGTGGCCCCTATAAAGATGAAACATCTCAGAACTTCTCCTCAACCTTGGCTAAATGACACTATACGAGCCAGTCTGCCGTCAATCTGAAAGGAGGTGAAAGAAAGATAAGCTTCAGATATCCTATGACATTCTTTGTAGAAGCCGCTCCCTATACCAGAACTGTTAAGGCAGCTAAAGCAGCTTTCTTTTCAGATATTATTGAGACTAACAGCCACAACCCCCAAATGTTAGTTAAAATCTTTAACTCAGTGATAAATCCTTGTCTGGAATCATCAAGCTTGGCCTCCCATGCTCTTTGTGAACAATTTCTAAATCATTTTATAGTAAAAGACAATTTATGTGCCTCGCTCATGTCTGCGGTGGGCTCAATTTAGCATGAAGGGTCTAGAGGGTCTAGCCTTGGGGGACCCTTACTGGATACAGGCGCCCCCGGGGGGGAAATCAAATGTGTACTCTTACCACTACGGTATCCAACTGCTCATATATATATATATATATATATATATACCCAGCAGGGTACCTGATCACAGGTAGGGTGGAGATATCGATAGCCCGGATCTTGCTCTTACCATTCCGCTTACCTGACCCTCTGCAGGTACTTGGTGGTTGCAGCTTTCCTAGTGGCCTGTTCATGGTTCCCATTTGCCTGTGGGATCCCCAAGTACTTGTAGCTGTCCTCTATGTCTGCAATGTTGCGTTCTCTACCTTTCCTCTCTTTGACAAACTGCCAACTCTTTGAGCCATGATCGCCTTCTTGTAATCAATCCAGGGAGAGCACAGGTTGGTCAGTCTGGTCTTCCAGTCTCGGCTCATTGTTTACCAGGAGCTGGTGTTTTGGATGTCTGGCATTCTTGCCAATCCCTTTCTGTCCCCCACTCATGTATTGACCCATGTGCCTGTTCATCTTAGACGCTATGATGCCTGACAGGAGCTTTCATGTGGTGCTGAGGCAGGTTAAAACTGGAGAGTTTGTACTTACATATAATGCCATCACCTTGTCCTAGGTCACTGTTTCCTTCCACATAAAACTTAAAGTTTCATAAAAACCACTGGCAGCAACAAAAACATTATATTCCAGAAACATGTTTTGCCGATCCGATCAGCTGTTCATAACAATTCCTACCTTAGTTCAGAGGTCAGCACGAACTGTCATATGTCTGCCATTTCCTGCCCGAAACCGGATGTGACATCGTTTTGCGAAAATTTTAGGTTTTTTTTCCTTCAATGGCTAATAACCCCATACTCGTGTTTTTAAAATTCATGTTTGACTTAATGCTTTTCTGTTTAGTTTCTGGGATGCTTAGAACTTGAATTGCACTCCTGGAAATATTTTATTTTGATGCACAAGCTGTTTTTCTTGCAAATTTGCATCATAATATTTATTTTCATTTTTCCTGCATTATACAAAAATTGGTGTTTCTCAAAAATAAAACTATGAAGACACTCAAATTAAATTTCCTGTGGTTGGAAACTATTTTGTGCAACTTTTTTGTATTTACAGTTTTGAGGATAAACCTCTCAAATTTCTGTAACTAGAAAAATATGTAAAAAAAAAAATATATATATATATATATATTTTTAGTTTATTGCACTTTCTTGCTGTTTAGGTAGTTACTATGGACTGAATGATTACATATTATTAAAATTTGGGCTCTAACAGTTGTATTGATATATAACAACTTGAAATGCTCCCAAAAATGGCACTGCAGCAGATAAAATATAAAGGTAAAATCTGGTGGACTTGGTTCTATGGTAGGTCTTGAAGGGTTAAAGGAGGTTGCTGTTGTCTGCCCTCAGATCCACTAGCCACTGAGCATTGCCATTAAGGGTTGCATCTGTGCTGTTCTCATATTGTTCCCTTGCCACTGACAGTACACCTTGGCTGGTTTATTCTCCTGCTCTCAATCTCTCTACTGTACCTCTTCAAGTGGCTGGCCAAGGCTGTGAGTCATTTCTTGGTAGTTGCTCAGGTATGGACAGCTTGCTGTACTTCTTAGGCACCTTCTGTGTGGGTTTTTTTCCACCTGACATTTCCAAATGACAAAAGCTCTCTAAAAGAAATAAATCAAGAGATTTAAAGGATCATGATGATAACATTATATTCTATCCACTCCCCACACTGTCATTGGTTGTGTCAGAAGAGCTGTTGCATTACCATGGTTATGTGAGCGCTGCTTTATGTTGTCAGAGATCATGTACAGTAACAACACTGACACCAAGAGGTGACAAACAATTGCCAGCAAAGGCAGGGGGTGTCCTTTTCAGCTATACAGAAGAGGACTATAAAGATAATAAAGGTGACAATTTGAAGCAGTCATATTTCATTCAATACAGTGGTATACTGACAGATCCAGGATCGGTTCAAATCATCAGCAGTTTGATCCGCGTATGGATTTAAGTACCTTTGTGAAAAGGTTGAACTGTTCCTTTATCAGTGTCTAGAGAGCCATGTAATTTCCATGTGTGCATGCTTAAAGAGACTGTGCTGGTCTGACTCCCCTCCTCCTTTCAGGGTGGAGCCTTCTGGAGTCCAATGGTTGAGACCAGGTCTGAGGAAGTGTAAGTGTGTTTTTAATGGGATTCATGAAAACAAAGCAGCACACATTCAACCATCTTCAAACTGTCACACCACTCATTCACATCTCTGATGTCAGGAGTTATAATCAAAGTGTCAATCAATGAACAGATGATGGATCAATAACTGCAGCTGGATTGTGTTTGTTCTCTCCATCAGATTCCTGTCAACTCACAATCGACACAGACACAGTACACACAAACCTCCAACTGTCTGACAACAACAGGAAGGTGACACATGTGGAGGAGGTTCAGTCATATCCTGATCATCCAGACAGATTTGATGGTTGGTGGCAGCTGCTGTGTAGAAATGGTCTGACTGGTCGCTGTTACTGGGAGGTCGAGTGGAGAGGAAACATTTATGTGTCAGTGAGTTACAGAAGAATCAGAAGGAAAGGAGACAGTGATGACTGTTTGTTCGGAAGGAATGATCAGTCCTGGAGTTTAAACTGCTATGATGGCCGTCCTCGTTCTGCTTGGCATAATAACGGACCAGCATCCATCTCCTCCTCCTCCTCTGTCTCTAACAGAGTAGCAGTGTATGTGGACTGTCCTGCTGGCACTCTGTCCTTCTACAGAGTCTCCTCTGACACTCTGATCCACCTCCACACCTTCAACACCACATTCACTGAACCTCTTTATCCTGGGTTTAGACTCTGGTCTCCTGGTTCCTCAGTGTCTCTGTGCTGAGTGGAGTGTAAAGAGTGTCTTCCTGTTAGAGAAACACTCTGACTGTTGAACAGATAGTTCAGTCTGTACATGTCTGTCTCTTTCACTCACAAACACGTTTTCACATTCATGGATTCAATCAGTTGATGTTTTAAACTGTTCTAAATGAGTCCTTGTAAACTTCTTCCTCTTCAGTCCTTTAAAGTTGGAAGCTCCCATTATTCCAGGATCCACAGTTGTTTTTCTGTCTTTTTCCACTCAAAGCTTCACAGTGAATATCAGGATGTTGTGTTTCTCTGAAGCTCAGTTCACAGTTAGTTTTCTGCATTTTCAACAAGTCTGAGCTCATTCAAATGAATCCAGATGTTTGATTTCTCTTTCTTAATGGGATGTTTCCAAACTCTCCACATGCTCTTACTGTTTCACTCATTGTTGGAAGCTCATCATGTGAAAATGTTTCAGCCATAGAAGCTGAAAATATTGGCTCAATAGTTTTGAATGCAGTTCTAAGCAGAATCTGATTGTAGAGAAAGGAAAACATGAAAGGATTGAAATCAAACTAGATGATTGTATAAATGCAGGAACAACAATAAACACCATGATATACACGAGGGCACAAATGTAAAGAATGAAAATGTGTCGTGGAAAGCTTTCCACCAATACAAAGATGGAGCAGACGGAGAACAAGTAGCAGCTAAATATCATTGCTCACTTTGAAAACACACTCAGTAAAAACATCTGAAACTTTCATTTCTTTTAAATTTCCCACTGGTGGACATTTTCTCACTAAGCACAATGATTTAGTTTCCCATGTTGATCTGAGCTTTTCCTCCATCTGTGTCTTTGCTTTGCTTTGTTTCTATACTAT